>VOPJ01004325.1:144348-381724 GCA_014673585.1 Semibalanus balanoides | reverse complement strand
CTCAATGGTAGCGGTAGGTGCTCAATGGTAGCGGTAGGTGCTCAATGGTAGCGGTAGGTGCTCAATGGTAGCGGTAGGTGCTCAATGTTAGCGGTAGGTGCTCAATGGTAGCGGTAGGTGCTATAAATCCCGACCGACCAGTCCTGCACTGCCGCTGATCTCGGTACACCCCACCGGTACTCGGCCTCCGACAAGCAAAGCTGTGCTTTCAGTATGCATAATGCAGCGTTTATGTCGTGTCTGACTGCGTCCAATTCAAACCATGTATGTGGATGTTGCAGCGAGTGAACCATAAATATCAGACGTAGTGGTACAGTCTTCTAATTTTGGCTTTAAACTTCGGTGTAAAGGTCAGTTTTAGGTCGCTCCACGTTATTTGGGCGACATTAATTCATGAAAACAGAATAGGCCATCACCAAACCAATTGCTGCATTCTCGGTGACAAACGAACGCCTCTGGGCGCCGGGTGTGAACTTACGTCATGACCCGCCCTGCCGACTCACAGAAACGCGGAAGCCATGCTTCTAAGGTCCCTGACGGCTGCTTGGCAACTGCAAACTATTCGAATCACTCCGCCAGTTACAACACGGACGCTATCCCTGACATGGCGTGTGAACTCACTCTCGCTCACATCACAGACAACTTCTCTCGCCGTCATATGGAAACCACACTTCGGTCAGAAGCGCGTTACCAAACGGATGGCTTTTGTAAACGTAGCCGAGTTGTATATCTCCCCCGGACGTTATTTACACACAATAAATCATCGCCGGTTTCCGCAGCCGGTCTGCTAACTGTAGTGAGAGCGCCAGTTCCCGGCCGGGCAGCCGAGTTGGGATGGTGTCATTCCCACAGCCGCGTAGCTCATACATCAGAGCAGATTTAGACGCATATCCCGAGCATATCCCACGCATATCCCACGCGCACCACAGCGGCGGCGGTCCCGGCGGTCGTCCGTTACTCGGTGTCTCTGAGACACGCTGTCCCGAGCAAGAAGCACGGGGTCACGCGCCATCCGATGACAGAGGCTCTGTCATCCATCTCTCTGATCACCGAGTGTATGGTTACAAGTGTCCGTGGAGGGGATGCACGGTCAACAGACGCCAGTTGTGATACCGGATGCTGTTTGCGATGCATCGTCGTCGCCTGTTCCTTTGTCCGTCGGGACTTCAATTAAGCATTTCATTCATACTCTGTATGAGGTCTGATGAAGTTGTCAAAGACCATCATGAATAACTTCGCAGGGAGCAGTCTAAATGCAAAGTGAGATCTAAGCTTTCCTTTGTAAAGTATGTTAATTGAAGACTACATGTTATTTTAAGCACGAATGAAATCAAGATAAATACATAGGATATAGAGCATCGAAGCATAGGCTCCATAGGCCTGATCCTCCAAGTTAGGAGACCCATCTACTCACTGCGCTGCTTAAAGACAACAGAGCTGCTCTGTCGTAGTGAGTGCGCCGTCTGATCGATGTATTGTCACACGGGCTATATTGGTGCCAGTGACGTATTGTCACACGGGTTATATTGGTGCAGTGGCGTATTGTCACAGGGTATAATTAGTGCCAGTGCGTATTGTACACGGGCTATTTGGTGCAGTGAACGTATTGTCACACGGGCTATATTGGTGCAGTGACGTATTGTACACGGGTTATATTTGGTGCCAGTGATGTATTTGTCACACGGGTTATATATATAATTAATTAGTGCAGTGAGCGTATTGTCACACGGCGATAATTGGTGGCCAGTGACCGTATTGTCACACGGGCTATATTGGTGCCAGTGACCGTATTGTCAACGGGCTATATTGTGCAGTGACCGTATTGTACACGGTTATATTGGTGCCAGTGAATGTCATTGTCACACGGGCTATATTGGTGCCAGTGACGTATTGTCACACGGGTTATATTGGTGCCAGTGACGTATTGTACACGGGTTATATTGGTGCCAGTGATGTATTGTCACACGGGTTATATATATTAGTGCCAGTGACGTATTGTCACACAGGCTATATTGGTGCCAGTGACGTATTGTCACACGGGCTATATTGGTGCCAGTGACGTATTGTCACACGGGCTATATTGGTGCCAGTGACGTATTGTCACACGGGTTATATTGTGCCAGTGACGTATTGTACAGGGGTTATATTGGTGCCAGTGACGTATTGTCCAACGGGCGTATATTGGTGCCAGTGACGGTATTGTCACCGAGTTATATTGGTGCGCAGTGACGTATTGTCACATCGGGCTATATTGGGTGCCAGTGAACGTATTGTACACGGGGTTATATTGGTGCCAGTGTACGTATTGTACACCGGGTTATATTGGGTGCAGTGACATATTGTCACAGCGGGTTATAATTGGTGGCCAGTGACGATAATTGGTCACACGGTTATTGATTAATTGGTGCCAGTGGCCGTGTCAGATCGAACTGACAATAGGCAAAACCTAACCAACGGGTCCGCTTAGCTCTCGCGTTATTGACTAAAATGGGTTACAGACGCAGAGTCTACTGAGAATAACACTTTACTCAGCTTATGAGCGATCTTATGGGCAGTTTTTCGACCAGTTATGACGTCTAGTGGCATTCATTTGGCAGAAAACGCCTCTGGAGAGCGACATTGAAGAGCAATTTGGCGAGGAAAAATGTCGAGAACGCACTTTAAGTCGACAAAGTCGGAACCACACCCTCGTAAAGTGTGCGTTTTCTAGCAACGCCTTTATTGAGCGTGCGCCGTCCGGTGAACATGTCGAACGACGGTCTCCTATTGGCCGCTGGGAGCAGCTCTCAGCTGACAGTAAGCTGCAGCTCGACTGCAGTAGGTAGTCTCGCCGCCAGGAGAGCCTACCACGTGGGGCACGATGACGCCATTTAGATGCCGGCCCGCAGGCCGTGGGCAGATAGATGGTCCAGATAAGGCCCGGTTAGCTGGCCTTAAACCAGGAAGCACAATGATAAATGACTCTATCCGGGCTTGATCGGTCGACTCCAAAGAGGGTCTCCGTGGCCGTGGACGCCAAAATGGCTTCCCCACCCAAATATGTAAGAACACGCAAATAACTGATTGCAGCATTTTGGTGATATTTGAAATTTGAACTTTCTAAATAAGGCATAACGATTAACGAAGAGTATGATTATAATCAACAAAACTAATGTTCTTTGCGTTAACGTTCATATTGACATGACATAGATAAACAGTCAACTCCTCATATTAATTTTTTGATGACTAAGACGCGTTTCGTAAAGTTACTTCATCAGAACTGGTCATTTTAAAGTTGGTCATCTTCACTCTTTTGAATCTAACTTACTATTTAAAGAGAGACTGTCTGTCTGTCCGTGTTTTGCCAACCAATGTTTTCCTTATACGTATCATAATTACGAAATGTAATATAGTTTCGACACATTAGCATTGAATAGTATCTTAGTATCTAAGAAATCATTTTGCAGATCGCATGACAACATGAGCGCATATTATTCTGCTCCCTACATTTCCCAAAATCAAACCGTCCTCTACAAGTAAAGATAATGTCTGACTGTGTTAGAAAAAATAACACGACACAACTTCCACCGATGATACCACCGTCCGCCCTCTGATGAGCGGATCTTGAAATATACGCAACCAGCGGCGTGGCACGGGTAGCGACACCTATAGCACGGAGAAGGGGTTTAGCAATAAACGTAGAAAATATAGCCGTTCACACCGAATTGAAAAGTCTTTAAGTCACAAACCACGATCCCTTGACGGGTGAGTACCTTGGTAATATGACGAATACAAAACGTAAAAATGCAGTCTGTATGCATAGATCGTCCAGCGGAGCGGACGGGTTAGCGCTAGTGATCGACTGATGAAGTGACTTAACGAAACGTGCCTTGGTCACCAATAAATTAATATGAGGAGTTGACTACATATGATGTCCTTTAATAATCCTGCATATGTAGTAAATTAGCCCATACTAAAACGAGCTGTGTTTGTAAGTAAACCATGCTCCATCTGATCTATGTTTATGATAAACTTGGATATTTTTTATTAAATGAGTTATACTGAATACGTTGATCATAATCTACATAAATAATATAATTCAATAATCCTCTGAACATGTTGGAAATCAGCAATATATCAAACAAATACGTTTCTTAGGAAACATATCACTAGTCGACTAAACTGCTGAGTCGCAATACATGTGAAATTATACGCCTATAATGTCACATGTGTCGCGCCTCGGCAGTACAGCAAGTTCGGGAGCCGGCGGCGCGCTGTGGCGACGTCTGGCCTCGGCAGAACAGTAAGTTCGGGAGCCGGCGGTGCGCTGTGGCGACGTCTGGCCTCGGCAGTACAGTAAGTTCGGGAGCCGGCGGCGCGCTGTGGCGACGTTCCTGGTCCTCGCAAGCGCGTAAGTTTCGGGAGCCGGCGGCGCGCTTGTGGCGACGTCTGGCCTGCGCAGCGCAGTAAGTTGGGCCGGCGGCGCGCTGTGGCGACGTTGGCCTCGCAGTAAGTAAGTTCGGGAGCCGGCGGTCGCGCTGTGGCGACGTCTGGCCTCGCCAGGCAGTAAGTTCGGGAGACACGGCGGCGCGCTTGTGGCGACGTCTGTGCCTCGCAGCGCAGTAAGTTCGGGAGCCGGCGGGCGCGCTGTGGCGACGTCTGGCCTTCGCAGCGCGTAAGTTCGGGAAGCCGCGGCGCGCTGGTGGCGAGTCTGGCTCGGCAGCGCCAGTAAGTTCGGGAGCCGGCGGCGTCGCTGTGGCGACGTCTGGCTCGGGCAGTACAGTAAAGTTTTCGGGAGCCGGCGGCGCGCTGTGGCGACGTCTTGGGCCTCTGAGCGCAGTAAGTTTTCGGGAGCGGCGGCGCGCCTGTGGCGACGTTCTGGCCACTCGCAAGTACGTAAGTTCGGGAGCCGGCGGCGCGCTGTGGCGACGTCTGGCCTCGGCAGAACAGTAAGTTCGGGAGCCGGCGGTGCGCTGTGGCGACGTCTGGCCTCGGCAGTACAGTAAGTTCGGGAGCCGGCGGCGCGCTGTGGCGACTCTGGCTCGCAGCGCAGTCAGTTCGGGAGCCGGGCGGCGCGCTGTGGCGACGTCTGGCTCGGCAGCGCAGTAAGTTTCGGGAGCCTGTGGGCGGCGCGCTGGTGGGACGTCTGCGCCTCGCAGCGGCAGTTTCTGGTGGTCGCCGACGTATTCCAGCGGTCGTTTTCTCTTCTCAGGCCGGTACCAGATTGTCGCTGTCGCCCCGCAGCGCCGAATAAAGCCCCTCCGCTGACTGATCTGGCTGTCTCCGGGTAGTTAGGCCGCCGCGGCCGGCTCAGAGCCCATCCCAGCCAACACGTCCTCCCTTCCCGACAGGGACGGCACCAGCCGCGCCATACGAAACTAATTGAATTCCGGTCATGTCGAAATTCAGCGAGCAAAATCCGATGCGGTTGCCACGGGATTGTGTCTGCCGTGTTGTATAGTGGCGTCGGATTCCACGGCAGGACTGGTTTGTTACTAGCTGATCAGTATGCCGAACCCTCATGCAATATTTAAGATAATACTTCCCATCTAGCTCCCACATTACTCCAATCAGCTTTCCATCGGCAAAAGCCATTGCCATCGAAACTCCCACTAGCCTCCTGTTTTGTATCGAAATGTCAATAATATTAGACCTACATGAAATGTCGAGCCTCAGACAAAAATAGTCTGCTCGGATTTTGTTCTTTACCACATTGATTGGTCGACCACATACCATCCATGACCCCAAGGTTTCAGATCCTCGACCTCCATACCACTGACCACTGACTTTTGAACTCCGACCTCCGATCTCAGGTGTCAAACCTTGGACCTCAGAACTGACCTCCGATCTCAGGTGTCAAACATCGGACCTCAGAACTGACCTCCGATCTCAGGTGTCAAACCTCGGACCTCAGAACTGACCTCAGACATCAGATCTCAGGTCTCCGACCTCTGACCTCTGACCTCTGACCTCTGACCTCTGACCTCTGACCTCTGACCTCTGACCTCTGACCTCTGACCTCTGACCACTGACATCAGACCTCAGACGCCGATCTCAGACATCCGACCTCTAACCTCAGACATCAGACCCCCTACTCCAGACGTAAGACGTCAGACTCAGACCTCAGACTCTGTCTTCAGACCTTCAGACTTCAGACTTCAGACTTCAGACTTCAGACTTCAGACTCTGTCCTCAGACCACAGACTCTCAGACCTCAGACTCTGAGAATCCGACCTCAGAGTCAGACCTCGACCTCAGACTCTGTCCTCAGACCTCAGACTCTGTCCTCAGACATCAGACCTCAGACCTCAGACCTCAGACCTCAGACCTCAGACATTCAGACCCCACCCCGACGTCGATTCAGATTAAGACCGACTAAGGCTACAGACCTCAACCTGAGAACCGACCCTCGAGTCAGACCTCTGACCTCAACATCTAGACCTCAGACTCAGACTAGACCTCAGACTCAGACTCAGACCTCAGACCTCAGACTCAGACTCAGACTTCAGACCTCAGACCTCAACCTCAACCTCGACTCGCCTCAGACCTCAGGACTCAGACCTCAGACTCAGACTCAGACCTCAGACTTCAGACCTAGGACCTCAGACCTCAGACCCAGACCTCCAGACTCAAACTCAGGACCTCAGCCTAGACCTCAACTCAGACCTCAGACCTCAGACCTCAGACCTCAGACCTCAGACCTCAGACCTCAGACCTCTGACCTCTGACCTCAGACATCCGATCTCAATTATTAGACCTTCGTCCTCACACCCTGCAAGCCTTGGATCTCCGGCGAAATTCTTTCTTGCCTCAGCGCTGCAGCGATCCGTCATTCTTGGTATTCTCACCATTCTCACCAACGAACGATTATTCTGAACCGCTGGCGCTGTGCTCCGCAGCATTTATGCTGCTTACCGCTTACGTCCGCCAGACGGAAAACGGTGGTTGTGGCGTTAATCGGCCTAACTGGTGCTGCATATCCAGCACCAGCTAAACCCTATTAGCGTTCGGGGGGCTAGGGGGCTAAAACGACCCCCTTTCTGAGTTTTCCGTTGTTGTTTCCAAACAAGCAAAGCTACAGCTTTAAAAAAAATACGTTATCTAAATATTCACTGGCCATATTTTGGCAAAATTTGGGAACGGTAAACTTACCAGGGGCGGCTCCAGACGGATCTTCTGGGGGACATGTTTTGGTTTTCAGCGTGACTCGGCTTTCAAAGGGAAACAGTTCCCATTCTCTAACTGTTGTAGATATGCGAGTCTTTTACACCTTTCCCAGTTGTTTTCTTTCCGAAGACAAGTTGTTTATGTTTTTTTGCGTTTTTTTATTGCGCATAGGCGCCTTCAGAGAGGTTTTTGGGAAGATATTTTGAGTCAATGGTATTTCATTGAAATATGAAAGATAAAAATTTCAAAGTATGGGTACCTTCTTTGCTGTTCTTTGCACACCTTGCGTTTTTTTTTCTTTCTTTTTTTTTGTTGCCCATAGGCGACTCCAGGAACGGGCTGTGGGGGTTAAGTATACACACACATTGTGCCTTGTAACTAAAAACGTTATTTGACCGTGTTTCATGTAGTGCAACATCATTGGCATGGATAACAATTGTCATTTGTGGCAGGGATTGAATTTTGTGAATATAATAATGTAATTTATGCTGCAAGGAACCGAATGCCGTTTTTCCAAAGAGAATCGGTTAAACGGTTTTCGAGATACGAAGGGAGGGGCGAATCTCAGGGATATGATGCGAGTGCATGGCTCAATGTAATAGGCAGCTCCAGGGATGAAACTAGGTGGAATTGTGAACCCACGACCTGTAATTACATAGCAAAAGATATAAACTTGGAACTTGGTAATCTGTTTTAGCTATGCCTTGTACACGTTTCAGATTTTTTTAATGTTTTGTTTCCCAAGGGCGACTCATGGGACAGATTTTGGGGCCATGTGTTTGACTCCGTTCACACGCATTGTGCTTAGTGACGCTGAACGCTATTTTGCAGTGGTTAAGTTCATGCAATATAATTTGCATGGATCACAATTGTATTTTGGGGCATAGGCGGTTCCAGGGATGAAATTAGGGTAAATTGTGGACCAATGGCATGACACCACATAGCAAAATATATCAACAAGCAAATATCAAGATAACACAAGACAAGGCTAAATTCCACTCCCCTTTCCTCCTGAGCACACCACTGCACAAATATAAAAGTGTTATAATATGCTTTCTCATGCATACATGTATAATTAAAAGCATCAAAGAACAGAAATCAAAGTGGCAACAATATTATAGTGACATATTTAGATACCCCCCTTGGAATTGCCTGAGGACGCCATTGGGTTCATTTCCCCAAACTTTAAAAAGAGTATACGTTAGAGCATACAATATGTTGACGAAGTCCACCAAAATGAAAACATTGCGTTCAGAGAACGTCCCAGGGAAAATCCTATAAAAAGGCATGTTCCACAAATTTTTATTCCTGTATCCAACCGTGACAACGGTTTGAATTTTGTGAATATAACAATGTAATATATGCTGCAAGGAACCGAATGCCGTTTTTCCTAAGAGAATCGGTCAAACGGTTTCCGAGATATGAAGGGGAGGGGCGAATAAGCCCCCCCCCCCGACGGATTCATATACTTTGTATCCCTCCAGGAATAGAGTTAACCGACACTCGGCAACTGGGAGTCAAAAGGAGCGAGTCTTTGACTTTGGATGTACCGTGTTTTGTAACAGGATGCACATGTTGCCTCATAAGCTGCTATCAACTTGGCCACGCTGAGACGCATTGAAATACTTACTCCTCGCGCACAAATTTTGGATATATTTTGTCGCTTGGTAAGATTAGTAATTATTTTTAGGCTGGTTGTAAGAACATCAAAATAATAATTGATTCAGAATAATAATGATAAATAGTTTACAGTATCAGAGTTTATAACGCCATACCATTATAATACCATACCATACCAATTTATAATGCCAGAGAAAAACGCTCGGCAACTTCAAGCAATTGTCGCTTGTCCTGCACTATCACATGTGAGATACTGGATATAACCGGTATATATGGCAGTGCCAGTGTGTACCGGTATATACCGGATACCGGCATATATGGCAGTGCCAGTGAGACGTCTCCGGAGAACATCAAAAGAATCCTAAATTTTGCCGCACCAGTAAGATCAAGACGCAGGAAATACGAACACATCACTGTTGTATTTCGTCAATTAAGTTGGCCTAATGCGTTATATTTAGTACAATATTCTGACTTGCGCATGTTGCAGAAGGCGCATCTCCAGTGCGAAACCTTCGTCGTTGGCGTCTCGTATCCATTTCAGCCATGAAATACTGCAGCGTGATACCCGACAATCGAAACATCAAGCCTTGCCTCGGCCCAGGAACGACCATGGCAAGCGTACATTCTTGTACAGGGCTAGCCAATCATTTAATGCGCATGTTTCATCCCAGTCTCTTTTTGAACAGCAGTTGTAGCCTATTAGATCATTATACTTTACTTTTTCTTAATAATTGTACGATGTCGGTAAAGAAGAAAAACGTTTTAGCTCATTTATGCTCATGTACGACGCGGACCGACGAATAACCCTGCCGTGTGGAGCGGTCTGCTTACGTTAATACATACATAGTACATACATACATCACAGTGCCTGTCGTTGCCGATGAAGGACGTGACGTTGGCGTTGGTGGACTGTTGGCGGGGCCGGTCCAGACCTCTTTCTTGGCTTAGTTATGTTCTCTTCCATTAAATTACATGTTAGATAGGCGCTTTTTTAAGCTTTTGCTTTTGAGCCGATCCGTAATTGTCTGTCGTAATTTATGTATCTTTGGTTAAACAAAATAACTGAACTGAACTGAAACTGAACCCTTTGCTTGTGTGTGTGTGTTTCAGATACAGTGAACGGCATCAGTGGCGGCCCCGGACCGTGTCAGGGTGGTCTGGGTCCCGGAGGCTCCACAGCAGCCGGTGCGGCTGCCTCGCTCCAGGGCCGGCCCCCGGCCACACTGGGCATCATCCTAGGCGTCAGGAGACAAGGTGAGACATCAGGCTTACTCCCGCCATCAGCAGCTAGCCAGCGTCAGCCGCCATCAGCAGCTAGCCAGGGTCAGCCGCCATCAGCAGCTAGCCAGGGTCAGCCGCCTCACAGCAGCCAGGGTCAGCCGCCATCAGCAAGGCTAGCCAGGGTCAGCCGCCATCAGCAGCTTAGCCAGGGGTTCAGCCGCATCAGCAGCTAGCCAGGTCAAGCCGCCATTTTCAGAAGCTAGCCAGAGGTCAGCGCCATCAGCAAGCTAAGCCAGGGTCAGCCGCCATCAGCAAGCTAGCCAGGGGTTCAGCCCCCATTCAGCAGCTACCCAGGGTCAGCCGCCAGCGAAGCTTAGCCAGGGTCAGCGCCGCCATCAGCAGCTAGCCAGGGTCAGCCTGCCATAGCAGCTAGCCAGGTCAGCCGCCATCAGAAGCTAGCCAGCCGCGGTCCAGCCGCCATCAGCAGGGCTAGCCAGGGTCCAGCCGCCATCAGAAGCTAGGTCAGGTTCAATGCCGCCATTCCAGGCAGCTAGCCAGGGGTCTAGCCGCCCATCCAGCAGCTAGCCAGGGTTCAGCCGCCATCAGCAAGCTAGCCGGTCAGCGCCATCAGGGCAAGCTAGGCCAGGGTCAACCGCCATTCAGAGCTAGCCAGTGGTCAGCCGCCATCGAAGCTATCCAGGGGTCAGGCGCCATCAGAAGGCTAGGCAGGGTCAGCCGCCATCAGAAGCTAGCCTAGTTCAGCCGCCATCAGCAGCTAAGCCAGGGTCAGCCGCCATCGCAGCTAGCCAGGGTTCCAAGCCGGCCATCAGGCAGCCTAGCCAGGGTCAGCCGCTGCCACAGCAGAAGCTAAGGCCAGTAGCCGCCATCAGAAGCTAGCCAGGGTCAGCCGCCATTCCAGAAGCTAGCCAGGGTCAGCCGCCATCAGCAGCTAGGCCAGGGTCAGCCGCCATTCAGAAGGCTAGCCAGGGTCAGCCGGCCATCAGGGAAGCTAGCCAGGGTTCAGACCGCCTCCAGCAGCTAGCAGGCGTCAAGCGCCATCAGCATCAGCCCAGGGTCAGCCGCCATCAGAAGCTTAGCCAGGGGATCAAAAGCCGCCATCAGAAAGCTAGCCAGGTCAGCCGCCATCAGCAGGCTAGCCACTGCGGTCAGACCGCCAATCGGAAGCTAGCCAGGGTCAGCCGCCATCAAGCCAAGCTAGCCAGGGTTCAGCCCGCCATCATAAGCTAGCCTAGGGTCAAGCCGCATCAGAAGCCTAGCCAGGGTCAGCCCGGCCATCAGAACTAGCCAGGGTCAGCCGACCATCAGCAGGCTAGCCAGGGTCAGGCCGCCATTCAGAAGCTAAGCCAGGGTCAGCCGCCATCACAGCTAGCCAGGGTCCAGGCCCCGCTATTCAGAAGGCTAGCCAGGGTTCAGCCGCCTCATTTTCAGAAGCTAGCCCAGGGTCCAGCCGCCATCAGGCCAGCTCAGCCAGGGTCAGCCGCCATCAGAAGCTAGCCAGGTTCAGCCGGCCATCAGAAGCTAAGCCAGGGTTCAAGGCCGCCATCAGAAAGCTACCAGGGTCAGCCGCCATCAGCAGCTAGCCAGGGTCAGCCGCATCAGAAGCTAGCAGGGTGTCGAGCCGCCATCAGAGCTAGGCCAGGGTAGCGCCATCAGAAGCTAGCCAGGGTCAGCCGCCATCAGAAGGCTAGGCCAGGGTCAGCCGCCATCAGAAAGGCTAGCCAGGGTCAGCCGCCATCAAGAAAGCGCCATCAGAAGCTAGCCAGGGTCAGCCGCCATCAGCAGCTAGCCAGGGTCAGACGCCATCAGAAGCTAGCCAGGGTCAGCCGCCATCAGAAGCTAGCCAGGGTCAGCCGCCATCATCAGCTAGCCAGGGTCAGCCGCCATCAGCATGTGAGACACCCCAATACGCCTCCGGCTACACTGTGCATACACTGTGCATCATGCTGGGCGTCAGGAGGCAATAAGTGAGAGCCATCTCCGTCTGTCTCCTACATAGAGCCATCTCCGTCCAGTGAGAGCCATCTCCGGCCATCAGCTAGCAGCCGACCAGCAGCAGACACCGCCGCCGCGCCGCTGTCTGCAGGCTCTCCCGTTCCTCCCAGGGCTGCGGAGTTGATCGGTTGTCAGGTGACTCCGACTCCGACCCTCCGGAGTCGACTCCGACTACGACTCCGACTCCGAGATCGACTCCGACCTTTAATTAGCTGAAGCTATTGTCGACAGGCACAAGACGTAACCAAGCATGGCGCAAATTATCCGGTTGTACTTATAGGTGATTATTTAATGGACAAGATATCAGTCCAATAGAACGGACAGAAATCGTATGACTTTAGTTGTTGATTTGAATAGTCAAAAATCACAAACCTACCACCCACATGAGTACCTATTAAAAAGCAATAATTGAATGCTGTACCAGACAACGTTTAACTCCTCTGAGTAGGATACCCGCAATCTTAAACCGGATTTTTTACCAATTGATTTACCGTGATCGTTGCTCAGGGGCGGAATTTATTATCTTTTTGGCAGCCCGAGCCCCCCCCCCCTCCCCCCTCCAATGATTTCAAAATTTAGCATTAGGCCTATGGCGTTGTATGGTAACAATGGAGTAAAAATCTATAAAATCAACAATAGCCCCCCCCCCCGACCGATTTCATAAAGTTCCACCATTGTCGTTGCTTGACCTGGCATTGACGAGAGAGCAAATATCGTCACTGACAAACATTTGCGGAAGTTCAAAAACCAATAGCGCTGTCAACGTGAAACGTCGGGTACCTCCTCCTATGTGAATTGTATGTCTTCGGTGCAAAAATAAAACAATCTTGTCGAAGATTTACCAGATTTAGCGAAGTTAATGACTTCACTACACACGAGTTTGACAACAAATCTGCTAAATTTTAACAGATCGTACACCGTTTATATTTTAAGCAAATGCAAAATAGCATTAAAAGATAGCAAGTGACAAGGGCTGCACATTACACAATGGCTATTATGAAATAATACACCCAAAAACAAAACAAACAATCGGAAAAACAACCATAAATAACAACCTTTTAAACATAAAATCGGAATACATATTAAAGAACAACATATGGACGATCATCAAACCACATTTGAGAACAATTCCACCATTTTTGACATTGAATTATGGCTCCTGAAGTACGAGTAATGTTAGAATTGGATTTTTAGTTTTTAATGGCCAGCTATGATGACTGATGTAGCGAAACTGGCCCAAAAACATGCCATTAATATTTATATTTAACATTTTTGAATTTTGACCTGATGTAGGTAGCCTGACTTTAACCAGAGCTTTGCATTAACTTCACGTAATTGAGGTCGGGTGTAACAACTATCATCACCATCAAATTTTGCGTGTTAAATAATTAATGTGTGTGTCCCTTGATTTTTGTAGATCTTTTGCACATGGTGAACTTTTATGACCAGACCTTGACCTTTGCCAACAATCTCACTTTAGCTCATGCAGGATGTGTAATATACCGTTGAGAGCACTTTAAGTAGTAATGGTCGCAATCCAAGGCTTTGTGTGGAAAATTAATAGACTCAAATACCTCGACTTCGACCTTTGACCTGATCCCTTGACCTGACATTTGAACTCAATTAGAAAACTACGAGTATGTTTTAGATGCGTCTTATTGGGAGATTTCGAATGCCGCCTTGCGTGTCTCGTTGCGATAATTGATTCGGAAGATAACCAAGGGATGGTATTTGCCCACCCCCATGGTCAATGGCGGTCGGTCGAGACCCCAGTCAATGGCAGTTTAAATTCCTGACGGTGGCAATTTCGATCTACACCCGACGTCAGACCCTACGGGCCTCTTTTCCCCACTGCGCACTGTGGTCGGAAACGGCTTTACGGATGGCCACGGGCCCGAGCGCTAAAGTGTTTTGTCCATAACTTTTGAATAGGTTNAGGGCAGAGCGGACTGCGGAAGGAAGGGTGGCTGAGGGCAGAGCAGGCTCCTGACGAGGGAGGCTGGAGGGCAGAGCGGGCTCCCGGACGAGGGTGGCTGGAAGGGTAAAGCGGCTCCGGACGAGGGTGGCTGGAGGGCAAGAGCGGCCTCAGACGGAGGGAGGCTGGAGGGCAGAGCGGGCTCGGACGAGGGGCTGGAGGGCTTATGAGCGGGCTCCAGACGAGGGAGGCTGGAGGGCAGAGCGGGCTCCAGACGAGGGAGGCTGGAGGGCACAGCTCCAGACGAGCGTGGCTGGAGGGCAGAGCTCCAGACGAGGGAGGCTGGAGGGCAGAGCGGGCTCCGGACGAGGGTGGCTGGAGGACAGAGCTCCAGACGAGGGTGGCTGGAGGGCAGAGCAGGCACCGGACGAGGGTGGCTGGAGGGCAGGTGGTTGGAGGGCAGAGCGGGCTCCAGACGAGGGTGGCTGGAGGGCAGAGCAGGCTCCGGACGGGTGGCTGGAAGGCAGATGCAGGCTCCGGACGAGGGTTGGCTGAGGGCAGAGCGGGCTCCAGACGAGGGTGGCTGGAGGCAGAGGGGCCCTCCGGAACGCAAAAGGTGGCTGGGGGGAGAGCGGGCTCCAGAGAGGGAGGTGGAAGGGCAGAGCCAGCAAGCTCCGGACGAGGGTGGCTAGGAGGTCAGAGCTCCAGCGAGGGTGGCTGAGGGCAGAGCGGGCCGGACTGAGGGTGGCTGGAGGGCAGAGCGGGCTCCGGACGAGCGGTGGCTGAAGGGCAGAGCGGCTCCCAGACGAGGTGTGGCTGAGGGCAAGAGCAGGCTCCAGACGAGGGTTGTCTTGGAGGGCCAGAGCGGGCTCTGGAACGAGGTGGCTGGAGGGCAGAGCAGGCTCCGGACGAGGGAGGGCTGGAAGTGCGCAAGGCACGGCTCAGACGAGGGTGGCTGGAGGGCAGAGCGGGTTCCGGACGAGGGTGGCTGGAGGGCAGAGCGGGCTCCGGACGAGGGTGGTTGGAGGGCAGAGCGGGCTCCAGACGAGGGTGGCTGGAGGGCAGAGCAGGCTCCGGACGAGGGTGGCTGGGGGGTGGGGGGTAGAGCGGGCTCTGGACGAGGGAGGCTGACAGATGTAACGGCCGGGGCGCTGATGAAAGCGTGACGGCGCTCGTCAGGACTCCAATTAACGCTGCTCGAACGGTGCTTCCTATTCAGCTGCCGCGCCCAGGCATTCAGCCGACCGCCAGGCGTGGGTTGCGGCGGCGCTCAGCAGCCAAGCTCGTCGGTGGCGAATTATGCATACGCAATGTGTTGCTGGAAGCCAGCTGATTTTGATGGTAATTTTCAGGAAGTTATCAAATCTTGAAGCACGTCGCTACCTACCCACGTCCAGGGGTGGATTTAGCCGTCGTTTTTTAGGGGGAAATCCAGTGGCGTATATCCAAGAAGTTGTTGAGCATGCCGGGTGGGAGGATGTTAGCCGTCAGAATACGTTTATTGCCGTGAGGGGGGGGGGCCCAGGGCCTATCGCCATTTTTTTTAGAGACGGGTTGACTGAAATGACGAAAAATTACCCCCATTGGTATGCGTGTATTTAAGCTTTTGAAGCATTTTTAATGTAGATTTGCATGCTCTAGTAGGCACTTGTTATTCAGCACCGCCAAGCGACGCAATTTTGTTACGGGTTTGCCTGAAACAGCCAATAAATATAGTCGGTAAGCCTTGCAGAGGATAAGAAGCTAAAAATGCTACTAAATTCAATTCACCGTCAAAACGAACCAAAGACGATGACGATGGCTTCGTTATGATGATGACCAATGATGTGACGATGCTAAGTGGCGTGACAAAAATCATTTTGGGTCGTGGAAAGCGAAATTGTTATATTGGAACGGTTGCAATATAACACGGTCTGGTTCCAATGGAACCAGACCGTGAGTGGAGCCAAGCGTAACCCCTTTTCATGGCTGCACACCTAGGTATGATGTCAAATATTGACATTTTAAGGTAGTTTTGCACACACATATTCCTCGGATAGTAAATCACTATGGTCCGTGACAGCCAGCGCTCAGTAGTACATATTTGATGATAATAATAACTGTAAACATATGTACCGAGCTGTAACAAATAACTGGTAATAGTGCAAATGCTTTGGAAGCAGCGAGAAGTAGAACGACTTTTCCGCACATCAATGGTCCCTGTGGATTTGGAGGAGCCTGGGGCGAGATGTCTTGGGGTCCTGGCCTGTTCCCACTCTTCGGTCCAGCAAGTTGGGCACTGCTGGAGCAGCTTCCGGGTGCTGGTGTCTGCGTCTTTGCGTTCGCGTCGCCTTTTTCGGAATTCGGTAGACTAGCTAACATGCAGCCCGCTTGAAAGATAAAGGGAAATATTCATCTTTTAATTCTGTTAACAATTTCTTAGGCCTCCGTTATTCTATAACAATGGTGTTATTTAAATTAAGGAATAAAGTACAATTATTCCCGAATTCGAAATTGTAAGTTTGGAAACGAATCAAAAGCAAGTACCTAGTGTGCTTCATGAAGGAAGTAAAAACGCTGTCCTTCCCTACGTCCTATATGTAAGGTTTGTGGACCAAGCACCGCATCCTCTTTCGGATCATGGTGCTGGAACTCTCACCTGTTCCGTTTTTTTTTTGTTTTTTTTTTTAGTTCCCCCACCCATTAATAGGTAGGCAGGAGTGCCCATCCCTTTCCCATGTGACCCCTTTACGTTAATAAAAACTCTCAAAACATTATTGAGACTGGGGGTGGCAATTGCTTTGGGACACAGCCACTACCTGCTATAACTTTGTGTGTGTTTTTTTTTTTTGCAAACCCAGCCCACCGGTTTGTTAGTATCTTTTTCCCCTGGAATCCCTGCGTACATAGCAACGCTAGTAACGCCGCAGGGGTCGCAGGGACTTAAAACTAAATAGTTTGGGTGTTAAGGGGACGCTAACCGATTTTCAAAGCAAAATAGTATGTACAAGTATAAATACATTCACTCGGATTTCTAGTACATTCCATTTTCCATCAAAGTACATATACCGTGATCAACGAAAAAACAAAAAGCAACTATAAACTGATTATAAAGGTACGCGGAAAGAATAAACTAATATAGAGTACAAAGAAAAGATTATGCAAATATGGATGATCACTAAATTCAAACTGCAAATGGCTTTCCTAAATATGGGGCCGGTCGACTGTTTCAGCGGCCTGCCCAGGGATTTGATCCCGGGTCACCGGCACAGAAGACAGGAATCCTGCCCCTGCGCCAGATTTTTTTTCTCTTTTTTTAATAAATTTAGTCCGAATGTTTTGTATGGATGGCTTTCCGAGGTCAGGACCCGCGCTGAAGCAGAGCTGGTTGGCGTGGTCCTGACCTCTACCACCCGATCCGCCGCAATTCCTCGTTGGCCGGCAGAAATTTAGAGAACGAAGTTTTTACGTGCCCCGACTAGCCTGGACACGGTTCCGCCCCGCTCGCCTGACGTCAACTGAGCCTTGAGTGCGACCACTGCGCACGGCCGCCAGGCAATCCCAGTCAGGAGCAAATGCGACGCGGAAGCGACTCGAACCCAGGCTGCCACTTCTGGGATATGTCAGAAGACCAGCGCTCTCCCACTGAGCTACAGGGGCGGATAAAATCGCTTCCCTCCTATATGTAAACAAGTCATGATAGGGCCAGAAATGAAGGAAGTGCGCAAGTGCGTCCGCCCCTGTAGCTCAGTGTGAGAGCGCTGGACTCCTGACCTATTCCGGTAGTGGCAGCCCGGGTTTGAGTCACTTCGGCGCTCGCTATTTGTTTCTGACTGGGACTGCCTGCGGTCGGTGGCAGCGGTCGCACTGAAGGTCAGGTGACGTCAGTGAGCGGGGCGAACGGATAAAGGGGGCGGCGGATGAAGGGAGATGGGCCTGGGACTAGCAGTTAAGTACCGCCAAGGTGAGCCTCTGCCAGACACTAATTAATTTCCCTATTTGCCAAATTTGCGTAAGCAATTTCGATTTTTGCGTAATGCCGCGAAGTGGCGCAAAATTTTCCCGTTTTTTGACTGTGGAAAACTGTATTTTGACTGCTGCAAAGGTAATTATTGTGTCATGCCGCGAAGCGACGCGACATTTTCCAGTTTTTCACTGTGGATAGCTGGTTTTTGATTGCTGCAAAGGCAGTTTTTACACGTAAACATCCGTTTTTTTGTGTTTTTTTTTTTGGGGGGGGAATCATAGCTTCAGGATCTATGGGGAGGAATGGCCACTTTGCCTCCCCCTGGATCCGCCCCTTCCCACGTCACTGTAACCGATTTAACACTCGCAGTTAGATGAGATGAAATGGAATTCGTTTAGTTTCATTTCCAATTTATCATTTTCTGAATATGTTCGCCAAAGTTGTACTAAAGGTAACGATTTAAAGTTAGATTTAATGATTTTGCTATGCTGGAATAGAACAGCTTCGCAATGCTATACTTTGTAATGCAACGTGTTACAATGTTATATTTTGCAGTGTCACATGGTCGATTCGGATTATGTCGACTCGTAACTAAATAAGTGTACCAAAACGAGAACGCGTATAATAAGTATGAGCTTCGAAATATATCCCTAGATGACAGTAGCATAGGCACCTTAAGGTATGCTGCACCGCAGTGCACATGTTTGTGCACGTCTGTGCAGTGTGCACAGTGCACACTGTATGTATTGTACACTACAGGCCTGTGCGTCCCTGGGATAAAGCTTCCAACCGCAGCGCGCACATTTCTAGTAACATAGATGCGTTCATGCATCGATTATAATAAATTCTATTGGGGCTTTACGTTCCAACGCTGTTTATTAACGCGCACGTAGACGACAGTCCCACATATGGATTGCGTCCGTAGGAGCAGGCGGGGCTCGAACTCGGGACCTCTCCGTCTCCAGTCAAACAGGGACCTATCGGCCCAGTACAACACGTCTGCGCCCATTGCATCGGTAATTGGTTTGCAAAATACGATGATAACTGGGCCAAGCTGACATAAAACGCACATAATCACTGCCATGAGCATCGAAAGCGGGTGGACACGTCTCCCCCACCACAGCGAACATGGCCGCGCCCCTAAAATTGTCGGATTTTAACAATACGCCTATGGGCGTTGCATTACATAATCTACTTCAGAATAGCCACGTCACCTCAGCTCTCGGTTCGTGGCGACTCAGCCCTAATTACTGCTCCGCTCTACTGTGGTGCAGCCTGGGGAGCTCCTCTGCTTCAGCCAGCCGATACCGTGCATTTCACGCTCGAAGTATTTTGCGACCCTGATTGGCCGCCTCCATTATTGGCTGGGACGCAAGAGACCGAGAAATGGAAAATGTGCCGCCCGCCATCGAAGGGCCCAATGGTGCTGTGGTTTGGCTGGGTGTTTTAGAGACATTCGTCCGCCTGCCATCGAAGGGCCCAATGGTTGCCTGCTGGTTTTGGTTGGGTGGAGACATTCGCGTCCGCCTGCCATGAAGGGCCCAATTGGTTGCTGGCTGGTTTTGGTTGGGGAGACATTCGTCCGACCTGGCATCGAAACGGCCCAATGGTGCTGTGGTTTGTTGGGTGCGAAGACATTTCGTCCGCCTGGCATCGAAGGCCCAATGGTGCTGTGGTTTGGCCTGGGTGGGAGACATTCGTCCGCCTGCCATCGAAGGGCCCAATGGTGCTGTGGTTTGGTTGGGTGGAGACATTCGTCCGCCTGTCATCGAAGGGCCCAATGCACTGTGGTCGGAAACGGCTTTACGGATGGCCACGGGCCCGAGCGCTAAAGTGTTTTGTCCATAACTTTCGAATAGGTTGACCGAATGTCATCAAACTTTGCGTACTTATTTCAACACGTTTTATGCATCACCTGCTACCTCAGAAATGGTGTGGTAACTTCAGGTCACTTATTTGTGACGTCATTACTGACGTCATGTCACAGCGTACTGAAAATCTATCGCAAGTATTTCGTGATTACGGTACATGTTCGACAACGTTTGGGCTGCGATGGACTCAATTTATATTTTGAATGTTGTTGGGGCGAAGAAAATGTTCTTGGAGTGACTTATAAATCAGTTGACCCATGATGACACTATTACATCATGGGTCAAACAACAAGGGTGTGTCATATTGAAATGTTTGGGTACACGATTTTGCAAAGGTTGGTCCAAATTGTTATTTTTAGTGACATAATCGAATTCGCCGTCTAAAATTACTCGTTAGTAGTAAAATATTCCAGTTTAAATCATGTTGTAATTTGGTGGATGTATGACCCTCTGAGAGCATAATTTGGCGACTGCGACTGTAATGATCGTCATCGAGCATAATGCAGGTCAACATATTGAACATCAATATATACCTATGACAGATGATATGTAAATAGTATTAAGCTAAAAAATCGCTTTAATAAGTTCAACATGCTAGATATGAAAAGGACTTTTTATCCATTTTGTCATATGTAAGTATACTAAGCATGTTCTGCAAGCCAACGAATTACAGAATAAATTATTGTTCCTGATCAATGGTCATAGCATATAGATCATTGACTCAATTACGAAACAGCATAGTTACTCATCGCTGCACGCCGAAGCCAAACAACCCTAGCGCCTAACCGAATCTAGTCAGAAAGGGCCCAAATATAGTACAAAATACATATTGTCGAAATTTAGCATGGCGTCAAATTTCAAAGCATATCGGATTTCATCATGAGTCAATTGATATTCAATTTTCAGCAATCATAACCTTTTTAAACTATCCGAGTTAAGGTGTTTGTCAATCTCGCCTGGTCCGTCGGAACCGGCGGGCAGACAGCAAAGCTGATTATTTCTGATTTGATACAATGACTATTCACAGTTTGATCGAGTGGTCCATAGTCGTCCTAATCATACACTCAGGTCAGAATTTGATGCTACTCAACTACCGCGTCAGTAGTTATTTCCGAAAGTCAGCAACTATTCAACGCCAACGCCATCACGAAAGGACCACAGAATTGCGACGAGCGATGCTTGTTAACGGCAAAACACACAAAAGCACGTCCGGAGGGGAAGAAATGGATGGTGCGTGCGTAATTTCGCATTTTAACACATTCTGGGAAAACGGGATCTAATTTGGCTTCGTTCAGAAGAATTCATCGGAGACGATAATCCTACAATACATGGGTGCATCCTGTTTGAGGTGCGCCAGCCTAACTCTGCTGCAGCTAGTCCGGCTGTCCAGCGCAGGGGGATAGAGGACGTCCAGCGAGCTTGGCTGTGGTATGGGGGAGAACGGGGCACGTTCTGTCACGGGGCACATTATGTCAGCGGGGTTTCCTCGTGAACTATCCACCGCAGCGTATATTGTGTTTTTGGTAACATATGTTCCTTTGTGCATGCAGTGGCCTGGTACTATCAAAGCAACAACATGGCTGCGACCAGATTGGCTCAATATGGAAAAGTTTGTTTTTCAACAGAAATCCAAACTTTTTATAAGTGAACAAAATTTGTGTTTGTGGCCATTCAGATAATTGTATAGTGTCTTTGAATGCTGTCATGGGCTTGATTAGGAATGTCGAGAACATTTGTGCTGAGGCGTTATTCTCCCCATTCTCCCAAGTTTTCAGTAAAAAACGAAAAAGGTGTGACCTGTGTCAGAGTGGGGCAGGTTCTGTTCACCCAATCTGGGGCAGGTTCTGTCACTGAATCTGTTCATGATTCCTAGTCGTATCGCTTATAAACGACCATAAAAATGATTGCTTTTTGTTTACAGATATGGTACACCACTACAAGCGTAAAACGAATCGGGTGGTGGCGATGCAGTTCACGAGCGGCCAGGAATTACGTTAACCTGGTGGGCAGATTCTGCCCCCCAGAAGATCTCGGGAACCGCTAGGCTGATTTCGATGGGGACAAGAAAACATTCGATTCGTCGTGACAAAATAATTTAATTAATGTACCCCGAAAAATTTATTTTTATTTCAAAAAAATGCGGGGGGGCTAAGGGGCAACAAATTTCTAAAATATTGGGATGTTTTTGAAAGGCTCATTGCTAGCATGTATTCGACCGATTTTTATGCAAAAAGCGTTTTTGAGCTTCTAATGTCATGGTCTTTAATGTATGAAAGGGAAAAGTTCAAAATGAATAATCATGGGCGTACTCAGGGACTCTGATTCGTGCATGGATAACCAAGAAAAACGCAAAAATGCAGTGTTGGGATCGTATATAGCCGTCATTTTTCTACACTATTGATTGGTGGCGGATTGATGAAACCCTCTCTCCCCCTTGCAGGACGGCTCACAAACGACCGTTTCGGTGATAAAACAGGAAGTGCCCCATCATTACAGGAATTTGCCCCCATAGGTGACAGAAACGTGTCCGGTGATTTATGGGGCCAGGCTTCTGTCAAATGAGTCATCGCCCACATTATCGACACTGGTGTCGAAAAACAAACTGAAGATAACACTTGAACTCCTAAAAAACGCATTTGAAGCTATCGATGTATGTAACCAGTATTGGAAAGTGATCAAATCCACCAACTCTGAAAAGTGTGCCCGCCAGGGCCAATTAGCAAAAAAAGTGACAGAACGTGCCCCGGTCTCCCCTACTGCTCTTCGAATATGAGCAACGGTCAGCCTTCTGAGAATTGTTGGCACCCATCTGCACATTTTTATTTCTACCTATATTTCAAGGAGTTTATTTTGTGTAATATTTCTCACCGATCCTATTTTACCGTATTTCAAAGACATGGCGCATCCGAAGATAAATACATAGGTGTCAGTGACCTAAAATGTCTTTCGCTATCATTCGTTTTGATTTGTCTATACCCCTAACAAGCTTTTGTGTTAGCCATACTAAGAAATAAGTGATGTACGGGTACAATATGAATAGGTACTAGCAGAGCTCATCTGAAGTCTGACCTGATCCGCACTCATTTGCAGCACTGGACTGAAGTCGAAAATAGGCGTCAAACTTTAAGTCTGATTCAGTACTTTCTTTATCAGAAGCACGGCAAGCAAATGCCAACATGCTCATGATTCGCTTCGCCCAGCTCCTTTTCATACACCTCCAACGCCAACGCCACGTTATAAAGCTGAAGTGAGAAGCGAAAATGAACTCGTTTGGAGAACAAATGGCGATGCCCGAGTGAGAGCGGCGAGCTCGATGAGTGCAATGTGTCAGCCTGTGCTGGGGGTGAACGGCTGCCAGAAAACTCAGTCAAGGAGCGCCTCAGCTCTTTACCTTTGTATCCAGAGTTCGTCATACGATTGCAACAGACTCCCCGGAAAACTTCTGAATTTGGCTCCTGTGTTTTTGTTTCACTCGTGATTAGTACGGTGTAAAGTCTAAGGTAATTAGATAATGGTATTGAAGCGACGATGACTGTTGTCGGGGTGCATTGAAATGGGTAGCTAAACATGACGTTACGAATATGCGGTGTTTCTAATGATGCAGTACTTTTATTATGCAAAACCAGACGAAATTAGCAACGCAATTTTATATTATTTTGTATTATTGGCTGAAACATAGCACATAAGGTATTACCCATTGCTACAGTTTCCCGACGTTAGCAGTTCGCATTGGCTTCGTAAACTGCATGCATTTTCGATAATAGCCGTTTTCACGATGGCCTATTTTGCGCGAAATGTTTTAAACATTTGAAAATGTTTTAAAAGGTGTTGGTAGTAGCCGTCTTCACGGTGGACTAATTTGTGAGAAATGTTTTGACTCTCACCCTATGGTCCCCTAGGGCGAGGGTTAAAACATTTTTTTTTCTCGCAAATTAGTCCATCGTGAAAGCGGCTACCACGAAAACATTTTAAAACATTTTAAAATGTTTTAAAACATTTCGCGCAAAATAATCCATCGTGAAAATGTCTAATTTGAATAATACCTAATAAGAAAATTAATATTCCTTTATCCAGAGTAGAGTTGTTGTTAAGTCCCTATCAAGACTGGAAACGTCTTTTGAGTAATCAGCAGGTCTTTTCTAGGCAAAAACGTTGAAAATGGCCGTTTTCACGATGGGTTATTTTGTGCGAAATGTTTTAAAACATTTAAAAATGTTTTACAATGTTTTAGTAGTAGTCGCTTTCACGATGGACTAATTGGCGAAAAAATGTTTTAACCCTCGCCCTACGGTCCCATACGGTGAGGGTTAAAACATTTCTCGCAAATTAGCCCATCAAAAAGACGGCTACCACTGAAACATTTTAAAACATTTTAAAATTTTAAAACATTTCGCGCAAAATATAAGCCATCGTGAAAACGGCTAATACATCGTTTCCAACTTCGAAAGTAACTTGCCATAAGGCGCTGTGATTTTGACTACATAGAAACACTCACGAGTTTTTTATGGAGACGACTGAGAATATTCGTCTCAAACGTATCTGGAAAACTGATGCTGCAGCTGAATTGATTCAGTGACTGTAACTGCTCTACTTAGAAAACTGGCTTGTTTGCTCTCTCCAATACAAACAAGAAGTCGGAATAAGAACTGCGTAGTCCCGCGGCGGGGTATTTCTGCTCCACTGGAGCACCGTCCGTTTGCTTGCCAACAAAGTTTGACAGCATTCGGCGCCCTGAATTAAACGATGATTGGACCGATGAAACGCCGCTTGAAATTGCCAATGTATATATACATTAGATAGAGTGTATCCCGAACTGACCGAGACGTAAAGGAGCATGAAGATATTAACCGTTTTCACGATGGATTATTTTGCGCGAAATGTTTTAAAACATCTTTAGATGTTTTGAAATGTTTTAGTAGTAGCCGTCTTCACGATGGACTAATTGCGGGAAATGTTTTAACCCTCGCCTTACGGTCCCGTAGGACGAGGGTTTAAACATTTTTCGCAAATTAGTCCATCGTGAAAGCTGCTACTACTAAAACATTTCAAAACATTTTAAGATGTTTTAAAACATTTCGCGCAAAATAATCCATCATGAAAACGGCTAATATGCTAAATGTTATAACTGGCGGCAGGCTATAATATTGCCCTTGCCGTTTTGCTATGCAGCATGCAGTATGCTTCTGGTATCACACACATACCTATTGAAATCGGCTCAACTTTGTTATCCAGCGTCTCTAACACGCGACAAGAAGTGAGCTAGGTAGATATATCTGACAGTTTGTTGGCCCAAGTGTTTCAGGCTAAAAGGATTGGACTGTTATTTCACCATGCGCTGCAGCTCTTTGTCTTTACTGGAATTTTATTCACGATCAGATTTTTTGGATATAATAATTAGTCCATAAGAATGGTTCGGTGTCGACGAAATACCTATCGCGAAGTTGCTCAGCCTAGCCAAGAAGGCTACTTAAAAACCAGGTAGAGCCAGAGGTAGAACATAGAACAACGATCAAACATGTTTTATCACCGATTGTCGGATTTTGCTACGAACACCATCAATCATACCTTTGAGGCAGTGTCTCACATTCATAATTTCACACAGTGCCCTTCCAAAGTCAGTGATCACATCCAAAAAATAGTGCACTCAGGTACCGGCAAATTCGAATATGGACGCATTGTTCATTGTATCAGTCGTCCTTGTGTTAAACAAGACGGCGCCGGCGGAAGGCGTGTTCTATTCTGTAGCGGCCGGGCTCTTTCATGTCTATTGACTGTCTTTTCTCACCGGCTGCCCATTAGCGAAATCAACTATGAGAAACGGACAGGCGGCGCTCAACTGAGCCGCCGACCAGGTGAGCTAAGAACCGGACCTACCTCTGGCACGCCTCTGTTGGCAGTCCGAGAAGGCCCCGGGACTGACCCAACTGAGCAGCCGACCAGGTGAGCTAAGAACCGGACCTACCTCTGGCATGCCTCTGTTGGCAGTCCGAGAAGGCCCCGGGACTGACCCAACTGAGCACCTTAGTGAGGGAGAGTCTTAGGACAGGGAGCGTGAATCACTGGTTTTAAGCTCGTGTGTGTGTGTGTGGGGGGGGAGTCAGGTGTACTGATCTGTTCTGGCATGCACCATATAGGACCAGTCAAATGGTGTGGGATGAAATGCTTACAAATGATGAAGGCTTGATATACAAATGATGTGCTGTTTGAAGATGCAAAATGATGTATTCCTAAACTCGTGATTTCTTCGTCAACATGAAACTGTTCAGCGAAATAATAGAAGCCAATCAAAGCAATAAACAAAATATGCGGGTTCTAGTCCCATTATTGCAGAAAGATCACTGTGATTGTGGACAGAAAGGTTAACAGAGTTTGTTTAATTGTGGAACATTAGCACTTAGGAGCATAACGTTGCATGCGTCTTTGCGAAGAGTTGCAGCACGAATGTCTGGTCATGGTGACTACGCCAAGGATAGAAGCCGGAAGGGAAAAATAATTCACTTGTTACGAGCGAGCTCGAAGCGCTCACGAGTCCACACTGAATGCGGGATTTTTTATCACATATAAGCGGCCGACCCGACCCGACCCGACCCGACCCGACCCGACCCGACCCGACCCGAACGCCGACCACGACCCGACCCGAACCCGACCCGACCCCCGATCCGAAACCGATCCGACGCGATCCGACCCGATCCGACCGATCCGATCCGATCTCGTCGATCCGATGACCCGAACACGACCGACACGAACCCGACACGACCCGACAGACGAACACGACCCGACACGACGCCGACACGACCCCGCACACGACCGACACGACCCGACACGACCCGACACGACCCGACACGACGCCGACACGACCCGACACCGAACCGACACGAACCGACACGACACGAACACACCGACACGACCCGACAACGACCCCGAACACGACCCGACATCGACCGACAGCGACCCGCACGACCCGACCACGACCCCGACACGACCCGACACGAACCCGACACGACCCGACACGAGACCGACAGGCGACCCGACACGAACCGAACACGACCCGAACAGCGACCCGACACGACCCGACACGGACCCGACACGACCGACACGAACCCGACAACGACCCGCACGACCCGACACGACCCGACACGACCCGACACGATCCGATCCGACCCGAATCCGACCCGATCCGACCCGATTCCGACCGATCCGACCCCGATCCGACCCGAATCCGACCCGATCCGACCGATCCGACCCGATCCGACCCGACCCGACCCGAATCCGACCGATTCCGATCCGATCCGACCGATCCGACCGCGATTCGACCACGACCCGACCCGATCCCGAACCCGATCACGACGACCCGATCCGACCCGATCCCGTACCCGATCCGACCGACCCGACCCGACCCCATCCGACCTGACTTGACTTGACCTGACCCGACCCAACCCGACCGTAACGCTTATGAGGAGCTTATATCTTTTGAATCCAGCATCCGATTGACAAGTGGTCATGCGTCATCTGATAGCCCCATTCAATCAATTATGTTACTGACATGTTTAATCTCACGTGAAGGCTTCAGAATGGCGCGTCTCACTAAATGCATATTTTGTCAAATCAAATTGTCACGCATTAACACACTGTTTCGCTGGCGTTGCCGAGAGCTCAAAATATCCCGAACAGTAAATTCCGTACCACTCCACACCTTCCTATTACCATCAGACATCAGCGGTGAATTCCGTACCACTCCACACCTCCCTACTAACATCAGACATCAGCGGTGAATTCCGTACCCACTCCAACACCTCTCTACTAACATCAGACATCAGCGGTGAATTCCGTACCACTCCACACCTCCCTACTAAACATCAGACATCAGCGTAAATTCCGTACCACTCCACCACCTCTCTACTAACATCAAGACATCAGCGGTGAATCCGTACCACTTCCACACCTCCCTTACTAACATCAGACATCAGCGGTGAATTCCGTACATCCACACCCTCCCTACTCCACATCAGACATCAGCGGTGAATTTCCGGTACCACTTCCAACACCTCTCTACTAACATCAGACATCAACGGTGAATTCGTACCTCTCACACCTCCCTACTAACATCAGACATCAGCGGTGAATTCCGTACCACTCCACACCTCCCTACTAAGATCAGACATCATCGCCCGCCAGGCGCTCTCCTGGTCCGGTGCGCTGACAGTGAGTTCCGGCACTTAAGCACGGCCGACCGAACACGAACTTCACCCCCCCCCCCTCCTCCAATACCCCCACGCCTTCCACCAAGCCCGTCTCTTCTAATTACACTGAGTCTCGGCCGACTCCGCCCAATTTAGCCGCGGGACACTGCAGGGAGTTGGCCGCCCCCAGTGTCCAGAGAAGCAGGATGTTCCGAATCGTCACAACTGCGGCCACTTCCGTACAAGACTCCTCTGCTTGGTTAGCAATGAAGCGGAATACAGATGAGTTTAAAAAATGACTTATTAGGCTGAAATTGTACCAATTGTCCGGGGGAATTCGTCATACACAAAGAATGAAAACGCGCGCAGCAGTCCGAACAAAGCGTTAATCATGTTAGAGCCAATGCATGCCATAATGAGTCTGTTCGCCAAGCCAAGTTGCCTTTTGTTATGTAAATAACTGTAGACATCTGTAGACTATAGGAATCATTACTGTCTACAATGTTGTTTTCGGGCCGTCACTTTGGTGCCGTCTTTTACCCTGCAGTAAACATCTGAGAGAGCGATGAGAGGCCTGAGAGGTACAGAGAAGAAGACTCGGGTATGGTGCAATGGACTGTATAGCATCATCATCAGTTTGATACGTTCGGATGTAGTTTCTTTTTCACGATATGTTCTTATCATACCTCACTAAAAAGTAAACACGTTAGTTTCTGAATTAAATACACATTTTTTTTGAAGCGTCATTATTTTTCATCGGGGCTATTGTTGTAATTACCAATTTATCAAATTTGTTATTTTCGGGCTTCGCTGAGGTATGTACAGATTAGGGTAAAAACAAATATGTCGGCTTTATTGATGAGCCTTGGTCACTGCTTTGGCAACTGTTCACAGCTGTTCATGTAAGCAAATACAATAAAAAAACATACAAGACATTGAGCGTGCAACTTTGATACAAATAATCTTCTCAGATAATATTGTAAACACATCATCAACAATACGCGGCATTAAACATACAGTATTAAGCATACAGCACAACTACAATAAGGCAAAGTCCCATGTAGGGCTGACAGTCACTTTTCCGTCACTCCTATTCATTTACAAATTGTGAAGCTTTATTTTTGCTGCGCAAATAATTATTATTTTCCGGTTTCTTTCGACTTCTAATGTTCTGGCTTCGAGTGGATTCAGATGAATACATGCATACTGAATAGGCATACTGTGCTGTCGCTGAGTTTTCTGAGGTATCTGAGGTATCACTTAGGCACGAAAAAGAGATTTACAGGAGTGGCCATTCCCTGGCTTTTCCCTTTGCTGTCGGCAACAACCCAGTGCTGTCATATTTGCCCCGCCGATTTCTTTCAGAAAGAAAAAGCCGCTCGGCCGCCCGCTCCAGCCCGGAGCTCAATGATACCCATTCATATATTAAAATGTGATGTTTGCTCAATTCTGTGTTGATTTTAACATCCATATGTGTTATTCAAAATAGCCTCTAGCTGGTTAAATAGCATCTAGAATCTAGCTTATCGCCGCGTATTTTCCTTTTCGGCTTCTACAAAGGCTATGCTGTCGCCAAAAGCGTCGGAGTGGCACCTCCTGTATATCCCTTTTCCGTGGCTTATAAGGTAAATTAGAAGATTATTAGCATCAATTGCACGCTAAATGTCTTGCATGTTTTTTATTGCACTTGCTTACTTGAACAACTGCCAAACCAGTGACCAAGGCTTATTAACCCGCGCGTTACTGGGGTATATTTCATAACGCATGTTACTGGGGGGGGGGCTATTTATAGCCCCCCTCTGATCTCCGAAACTACTAGACCGATCTTAAAAATTCGAAACGGCATTCGATAGCCTTAATCAAATTTTGTTCGAAGAAACATAATATTGTTATCCTCAGGGTCACCCAATGACGTCACAGGTCACGTCAAATAAAAAATGTTTGAACCGTGCCATCGAAAAGTCCGGTGGTCGGCATTGGTCCGGCTAAAAAAAAAATCAAGTTTTTTAACGCATAATAAGTTGGTAAATCGGTATGATTCGTGTATCTGACACTTCTAATTACCATTAGAAGCTGATTTTGACCTTGGGCCAGGTCAAGGTCATCCGAGGTCACGAGGTCAAATTGAAGATTACGGTCATTGGGAGTTGTAACACATGTTTATGGGTTCGTTTATCGTTTAAAACGCAAAAAATGACCAAAGAACATTTTTTTTTTACATACAAATTGAAAAAAAGCAAAAAACGGAAATACACTGTTTTGCTTATTGTTATACAGTAAAGGTGGTCTAATTTTGTCTTTGAAAGGCTGTCACTCAGTCATTTTTGAAGATATTGACTTCAAGACCTTCTACACACATTCATTGGGATCAATCAATTACATATAATTTCCGGTTTTTTGAAAAATTCGAAACTTTTTGTTGAAATTTCAAAAAAAATGTCTTTGGAATTCCTAATTTTTTTTTGAATTTTCAATTTTTTTTGAAATCCCGAGATAGCAGTCTGATAGCCCATCTTATTACCTGTCGTTTTGGTCTTTGATGATTGAGTTTATCTTTAAAACTGTACCCTTTGGCAGCGTTCCCGCAACCTCTAATTTTTCAATCAAAAAACGCAGAACATGACGTCACTCTGACGTCATTTCCGGTTGACCTATCATAGCCTTGTCTTTGTCCATCAGGCAGCTTGTGTCAAATTGATCAGGGACAAGGTACTAAAAGTTTGGCCACGATACCAACGTTTGTTTAGGAGATATTGCAGAATAACGGGAGGGGGGGGGGCTATAAATAGCCCCCCCCCCAGTAACTCGCGGGTTAACAAAGCTGAAATATTTGGTTTATCAAATCTGTACCTCAGCGAAGCCCGAAAATAACAAAGTAGAAATGTATTCATCGTTAAGCATTTTTATTTAGTATATTTTCATGTTAATTGGGTTTGTTAAAAGGGACACTGCCTCTTCCGATTGATATCGCAAAAACAGGCTTAAACAAGACCTAAGACCACCTTATGATTTTTAATTGCCATTAAACTCTTATCCAAAAAGCGCAAATAACAAAAAACAAATCATTCATTTCATTACTTTTAAGAATCTAAAAACTGTTTACGATTTATACACACACTACGTACATGGAAAGCGGCCCCCAGTCAAGGGAATTGGCAGCTTTCCCAGCTTTGGTGACGTCAACCAAAGCGTGAAGTTTTATTTGTTCTCCCTCACTAATGCTACCCTATGGAAGGTACAGTAATTTCGGAGAAAATTCAAAACTCGATTTAAAAGATGAGTTAGAGGTGATACGAAAAAAAAGCAAGACCATACCGAAAGTCACATCCATTTTTCTATCGAATGCCAGGGTCCAATTTGGCCCTTTGGCTTGATAAGAAACATGTTAAATATGGTCTTATGTGAAAAGGGTATTTCCCTAGAACGCGTACTCACGGGGAGTTGAATTTTTCACCACCCTCCAACCGAGGTTTTTTAATGAATATCAGAAAAACGACGGCACGCAGGTCCCACTAAATTTGGCACAGCCTGGTAAGGAACTAATCTACACCACATACCTGTACAAACTCTTGACCTCGGGTCCTTTTCAGGTCAGGTCAACCAAGGTCAAGTCAAGTGACCAAAATCAAAACATGCTTGCGGTCGTGCCACAGCCAAAATTATATAGCGAACAGTTTAAAACTCCCAGTAGATTATCCGGTGATGAGTGCCTACCGTGTGTATATCTCGAATGTTTCCTATCGGTGACCTAAGGTCAGGTAGGCTTCGTGACCTCCCATTAATAAGTCCAACGGGCCAAAAATTAAACCCACGCAATTAAATCCATACAAAATGCTTAATTTGACCAGTATTCACCGGAATCACCACTCCTGTGCCACGTGCAAGGCCCTACGTCACCTTTATTTTATTTGATCTCTACAAGGTGAACTCAGGTGACCCCAAGGTCACGTATGGTTTTTCTGCAATAACTCTTTACAAAAAATCAAAGATAGAGCGTGTGGTTCTTACCATTGTATTGGGCTTGTCGAGAAGAATCAACTCATATATAATTTGACCTTGACCTGACCTCAGGCTAAGTAAAATTTTGGATATGACCGAACTTGTTCACCAAATATATTTTTCGATGCGTCTCAACGAGAAAAACACAATGGTCTTGCTATCGGTTTTGCACAATCGGTTTTGCTTTATCATGCATATATGAAAAGTTATTTTGAAAATCCCAATTCGCGATTTTTAGAACGTTTCAAATTCAGTGGCTTCTGCTGAGTAGTGCACCAAATGACGTCATTTTAAGAAGGGAAACCTTTAAGGTAATTTTGATACGCTTAATTACCTACAATTATTATTAACAATTTTATTGGAATGTACTTAGCGCTTGGACTATTTAAACAAATTAATTTAAAATAATAATTATAGCATACTGAATATAATATGACGTCATTTGAAGAAAAAATACAGAAAGTAATATACTGCATGACTCAAAAGCGCCAGATATGCCGATGTACAGCTGCTGCCATATGACCGTACCCTGTTGTCTAGTTATCCTGCCTGGAAGCGTTTGCTCAAGTTAACTGTAATCACAGAGAAGGGATATCAACTTGAACTGACCATCCGTCAGCTGACCGCTATTGCAAATTGGATGAGCGCCGATGCGCTTTTACATTGGTTGGTTTCCTGTTAACTGAATCTAACCGCATCTGCCCGCATTTAAGTCGTTGCCATGGAACGTGAACAGACTCTTTTCCATTTGGTATCTCCGGAATCGAGGACGCAATCAAATAAGAAAAACTGCGGTTCGGGAAACTTCATAATGCTGAGAAATCAAAATCTCTTTGCCTAAAAAGTTAAAAAAAACTTTCTTTACATTAATTTCCTTTTTAGCATTACCTTCCTTCATGCCTATCATTTTGGTAAGTAAAGTGGTGCGGACTCGGTCGACCTCAATTGGCTGGAAGAAAAACTTAATTTGAAACGGCGATATTGGGCCGACAGGGCGCGAATTTTCACAAAAACGGACTTCATGGTGCTTTATCAAAGCTCGGCCTCTCTTTAACTTATCAAATTTCTTTGAGTGGACAGTGTCCCTTTAACTGAGAATAAACTGACATTTCCTTGGATATTTGAAAAGTGTCCTCTTAATTAAATACGCTCTTGAGACCAAAAAGACGAGTTTTCAATTACTAATATTTTGTAATCAACTCACAGTATTTTTTATTTTTTTAAGCGTCATTTTGAATGTTAACTGTGTTTTGTGAGTTGATTTGAAAAAGATCTGTGATATAATATTAATATTTTTGGTTCTACAAATATATTCAATTAAACCAATTACTTTTTTATTTATTCAAGGACAAGTCAAATAAAAACAATGATTTTCTGAAAACAAAATACTAATGAAATGGTGGTAGTTGCCATTAATTATGAAATTTATGAAGATGGGAATGATCACTAACATTGTCTTGAATCTGGAAAATGTTGTAACAACGAAAGTTCGTTTTGTTATTTATGTAATTTTTGATTAAAACAAAAAGCATTGTCACGTTGGTGATCATCGCCATCTTCATTAATTATTTAGAACAAGATATATGCTCCTTGTACAGACCACTTGTACCACATTCAAACCATTTGAGTTAATGTGTGGCTGAAAATATTATTATTTATCATACATTTCCCTTAAAAAATGATAACGTATGTCATAGATAACAGTAGATGTTATCTACTGATGTTATGTTATCTACTGTTACTGTAAAGTAAATACTGTAAATTCGATACTGTTACTGTTATCATAGATAACAGTAGATAACAGTACTTGAGTGCATGTCCGATGACTGTTTTCCTATTGACCATGTGCTTAACTGTAGCGGTGTATTAACTGGAGTGTTAATACACTCCCAAAAATGATTATACACTGCTAAGCCTCAGGTAAATGACCCTGCATGGAACTCTTAAAAAGTATGTATTGTGCTCTAAACAGTCAGTCTTCGGCCATGCACTAAATCGTTTTATGCACTCGTGGCATAACAGATTCAGTTTATGAACTCATCTTCGGCTCGTTCATAAACTGAATCACTAATGCCACGCATGCATACAGCTATATTTGTGCATGGCTAAATAATGTTTTCCCATTTACCATATGCCAAGGCAATATAAAAAGCATTAGCGCGTTGAGTGTGGTATTTTCCGCATTACCATATGTCGCACTGGCGACATATGGTAAAAGACTTACTAAACTCTGCTGTGTATGTAGATATTTGTGATCTCGCGTTTTTCAAAACTACTGCACTCGCTCGTCGGCCAGTTATAAAAAAAAACGCCTCGATCACAAACAAACTAACATACCAGCATCGTCAGTAATGCTTATGACACGTGCTTAATTTTAAGTGTTATTAAACTGGAGTGTTAATACACTCCCCAAATAAGTGATCATACACAGTAAATGACCTGCATGTGTACTTGAAAAACAAAGTACTTGTGCTTTTCAAACAGTAAGGTCTTCGGTCTCATCCTAATCGTTTTATGCATCTGTGCCATTAAAGATTAGTTTATGAACTCGCCTTCGGCTCGTTCATAAGCTGAATCATTAATGTAACTCATGCATAAAGCTATAGTTATCTATGCGTATATCTTTCCACTTTTATACGAATGAGCAGAAAATACAGCTTAAAATGTAGGTAAAGTGTAAATAATTAATTAAAGAGCAAAATGTGCATAATGTTTCAGTTGGCTAGTGCGGATCGACTAACAACACTCAGACTTAACTGGAGAACACATTGGCACTGCTAACCTTTGTCCCGGCATAAAGCAGCGCTCGTTTGAGTCCGTTTGAGCCCGCTCGCCCTCCCATCCCAGCCTGCCTGCCGTTGATCCCCAGGATTCGCTCGTGAATCCCCTGACGTGTGAGCCCCGAGGCGACGCCTGCGGGCGCGGCTGTTTACGTCTGCTCCATCTATCTCGGCAGCGGCGACGGCAGCGGCGCCGGTCGCCGATACACAGGGCCATAGACAACACCACTATAGTACCAGTGAGGCCAGATGGAGCACCAGCCTGCGACCATCGCACCGCAGCTGAGCTGGTGGTGGCGCACACGAGACAAACACGACGCAGCCCGACACACACCCATCCTCCCAGCCGCCCGGCTTCTCAGCCGCCCGTCGGCGTGGACCGGCCGGAACTTACCTATAAACAGGAAGAAAATGAGCAATCCGAGCTCTCGCATTGAGGCCTTTAATGTTCTTCCTAGGATTTGCAGGCCCTTCGAATGCCGGGAGAGCTTGAATATTCGGAACACTCGGACGAGCCGTATCACTCGGAGTATGGCCAACGACATGGCCTGGTTGGAGCCGGTCTCTGCGCCGGCCGCGGTTGGCTTAGGCGTGGGAACCACACTCTCGTCCTCCGCCACTACAGTGGCTAGTGTCAGGAAGTAAGGAATGATAGCCACCACGTCTATGACGTTCATCACGTCGCGGCAGAAGCTGACCTTGTTCGGACAGGAGGCGAAACGCACGAGCAGTTCAAACGAGAACCATATGATACAGATGGTCTCTATAAGGAAGAAGGGGTCGGTGACGGCTGGCACCTCGTCCTCCTCAACGATGGTGCTGTTGGGCGCACTGTACACCTTGTAGTGCTTGAACTCGGGCAGCGTCTCCAGACAGAAGATTACGATCGAGAGCAGGATCACTGTCACTGAGATAATAGCCACGATGCGCGCGTTCTGAGAACTCTCAGGGTACTCAAACAGTAGCCACACTTTGCGCTGGTACTTGTTCTTTGGTAACGGCCGCTCTTCTTCCTTGATGAAGCCCTCGTCTTCCCTGGAACGGGAGAGCAGAACGTAGTGAGCTGCCACGGGCACTTTTGAAGGGAGGACGTCTCAGGATGGGAGCGATTCTTTACGCACCAGTATATGATTACGGTGTTTGTTTGCGATCGTACAGAGATCCTAGTGACCATACACATCTCAGTGACCGAGGAGAACAGTATGACTTATCAGAGAGCGGTTATTCGGCAAGATAAGGTCTTACGTTATCGAGGACAAATCAAACGAAGCCGGATGTTCAAATTAACAGTTATTAAGTTGTTTTATCCAGAAACATCAACACCATCTAGGAAGCGGATGTCTCTGGGAAATGTATTCACTGTTCAGGTACTTGCAAGCTCTATGATCTGTTGGCAGTTAAACGCCTCATATAAAATGCTTATGAAGTCTGTTCGCCACATCTTTATTGCCCAGATAAGTAACAAGTCAGTGATTGTCAGTGATTATATAAAAGGTATGCGTGCCATTAAGGGGCGTGCCATAAACGGTAACTCCTGGTCGTTAGACAGCCAACAGAGCAGTTACTTTTCAAATAATTAATATGATATATGTGAATGATGTAATAATATACATAGCCCAGTTTATGTTTTAACTTCATCATTCCATCAATGTAGGGCCTCTGATAACATGTTAACTTGGGGAATGGTCCCGCGGCAACCACTAGCTGCCCCCCCCCCCCCCCATGGCCAAATTCTCCACAGTGGAGGCAAACTACGTTGGTAAAAATACAAATGTACGGTCTGTAAAATATATAAATATGTCACTGAATAATTATTTTAAGTTTTAACTTAAAACCAGTAAGACGCCGTTTGCAGCATGTCCGTGAAGTTAGCGACTTATTCAGCGACTTATTCAGCGCCGAGCTACCTACGTGGTTATAGCGATAGCTTTAGAGATCTTGATGACGAATTCCTGCCCCTCGTCGCGTTGGTTCGAAATCGGTGTGGATCTAAGTTGATGGATGTATCATTTATATTCAGCATAATTATTTTATTATTGAACTATTTTATCTATTTTACACTGTATTAGCCATTATAACACTTTACAAAATATATCAGTATAGGTATACGCTTAGCCATATGTCTTCGCAGCATTGTTTAACTCCCCCTACAGTGAGAATGCCTTAGCCGATGCCCTGCATAAATGAGATTACTATGATGGACTATCAATACCTTACCAGTATCACACCGAAATCCAAACAAATGCTTTCATGGGATTATTGCAGCAAGCAAGCAACAATTTTACATTGACCTACATGTACATGCTAATCATAAGCAAAAATATGAGCCTAGCAATGCCATTTGATACTTCAAATAAAAAAGTGTATTTAAAGCAAAACTTTCGATATTGTCTACTTCACTTCATTCATCATAAAAGCAAATATATGTAAATACATAAGTCAGCATGATGAAACTTGAAGTAGTTGGCTGAAATCCCGGAACGACATTTAATGGTACTGCGTCTGTGATAAGTTTGATTTCCTTTTGCTGTGGCCGCCACACCGACCTGAACTTATTGATGGCATATTCTCCAAGTTCATAGAACTTGATTTCCTCTGAGAACACATCGAGCGGCACGTTGACGGGCCTCCGTAGCCGCCCGCCGCTCTGGTAGTAGTAGAGGATGGCATCAAAACTGAAACAGACCACAGCCGCCGGTTACAGACGTCGGCCATCACACGTGCACTTGTGTACATTCTTGTTCTTTACACTTAACCCTCACACTTAACACTTACACCCTGTCATTTAAATGCAAATTTTGCAATGTTAAAAAGTAATCGCATCTGATTAGCACTCTGAAGTACGTTTTTCGAAATTCGTGCCGATTCTCCAAATATCATCGTTCAAAGTTTGGTTTGCTTCCAGACAATGACCTTGACGAGTCCATTCACCATTACATACCAAAATCAATTAATTGCAGTGTTGTGCAACAATGGTAAATAGTTTTATTTTTGTTTAACACGCGCACTGTAGAGGGGGTCACTTGAAGGGAGGTGTTCACCTTTAACATGGTGTTTTGAACTGAGATAGCAGTTTTGTAGAGCACTGAGCAGATCGAAAAATTAGTTATGGCTGAAGACGTTTTTCGCTACGCTAAAATTTCGAACAAGGCATTACAAAAATCGTCGTTTTGAAAAAGTTTTAATCCCCGAAACTCGGCGTAGTAATAACCAAGGCGATATATATAAAGTAAGCGCGTCAAAGCTCGGTCACGTGACCATGGCGATCGTGCGTTTGTGGCGAAGGCATTTCCAGTTGAATTTTGGATCCCTCGCGTTTTCACCGCAATGGGAAAACAGTGGTAAATCTGAGCTTTTTCTACTTAATGATTTTTTATAACTATATCCGGGCACTTTTTCCAAAGAAACTTATTGACTCATGTATATAATTAATCTAGCTTTTCATGGTGGTAAATATATATTTTTATCATTGCATTTAATAATCAACAACAGTTTCATGAAGCGAGGGTCCTGCGGTCAAAGTCACGTGACTTGACGCCCAACACCCTGGTAATAACTTCGAAGCAACTTCTAACTAACTGTAAGTAACTTTCGACACAGGACTAGTAGCCCCTTTTAGGAAAGTATTATTTCACTAACAACCCTTTTTTCGACTTGCTTTCATATCTCCTAAAGTTAATAGCTAGAACGATCAACCTTACAGGGTAGATAGATGATATAATGATATACATTTGCTGAATTTTGGGTGATCTTAGGTCTATACATATGCATTTTAAGGTCAAACGAGGCCATGAAGGTCAAATCTGGCAAAATGTTATGTTTTACCCCTTTGACGTCACAGGTCACGAGCAATGTGTCAAACGTTGTGTCTGTGGATGAAAATTGACATTGGCTACCGAATGGCGTTTGAATCATCTCGATCCAACTGTTGGTTCCGATGATATCTCTTCGCCGACCTCGATTCTGGCCGCCGTCTTGGATTTTAAATCCACATAACTAAAAAATTAGCCTACCGATTTCGGTTTTTCGTCAAACGATCCACTATCGAGTTAGCGTAAATATCACGCAAACCCCACCGCTCTGCTCAGCTACGTTTTTGAGCTATTCACGAAAAACTTGTCCCTCCCCCTCCAGTTTGCGTTTTGACTGCTATCGAAATTAGTAATGTCAGAACAAAATGTCTTGTTAGGCCTGATTTCAGCCCGAAAATTGGCATGCAAATATTAATTCCGAAGTGATTAACATTAATTCCAAAGGGATTTTGATTTCTCACCATTGATGAAGTTCTCTGACCGTGTTTTTTTGTGCTATGATTGGTTCTCCGACTCAGAAGATACCAAATTGCAAAGACTACAAAATTGTTTCACATGCGTTTCTTTCACACGTTTTCATGACAACAACTCAAGTAGCGCCAGCTGCGCCAGATTTGTGTATGCAATTATCAGGAGTCAGCAGGAGGAGTGATACCTGAGGAGCCGCAATGTACATTGTACAAGTGCATTGCCGCCTTATCCAATTGTAATAGCGTTCGCTGATGGTTGGTCACAAGGGCGCCGCCACCTCCCGAAAGTGTGTGTGTGGGGGGGGGGGGGGAGCGAAGGCATCCTTAAGTCGATTATTTCTTTCCATGCAACGCCATAGGCGTAATGTAAAATCAAAAAATGTTTTGGGGAAACACGTCCCCGTTCCCCCTATGTGGCGGTCAGTTGGTTGATTTGTCCCTGTTGGTCAGTTGCAGTTGATTCTTGAACAAACCAATTCCAATATATTAAGTAGTGAATAGAAATCGTTGACAGCCTATAGAGTCTTTTAACAAATACAAAATATTTTTGTGGTGCGCTGCTGGGTAAGTTTTTATGGCGATAAACAAATTAAATGATCCCTTGAAATGTTTAAGCCGGTTGTTCATATTCGAAAAGTATTCAGTCTTCCTTTAAAGGGAATATTCACCTTGAAAAAAAAACGAGGAAAAAGTTCAGAAATGATGAAGAAAAGCAAGATTAAGTATCATAATTACTAGTAAGTCAAAGAAACCTATTATTACGCGAAAAATGCAAATTAAAAAAATGTCAATTATTGGTGATAATTCATATTTTTTTCCCTCAAAGTAATGCGAAATAGCTGGCTGAGAAAGCACGCACGTCATTGATTTAGTATAGGATCGTGTCGTATAACATGGTGGTACTTGCCCAAAGTACTGTGAAGATGCCGCGGAAAATAAACGCTTATTGAAAACCGATCACAGTACTTGCTTAAGTAGGTCATTCGTCACTATTAGATTTAACTATGAATGTAGTGTCCGCCATCGTCGCTCACTGTCCGTTTGCTCTGGGGCGGGCGGTCTGGATTATGTGTCACAGGTCATGCCGGGCGACTGCGCCGCTGGGGGCCAATTCAACAGCGGCACGCGCGTACTGGTGCGAGGTGGGGTTCGGTGAGTGGGGAGGGGACAGATCAGCCATTTGAACGCGAGCCTGTAACGTACAGGCCAGCGCTGAACGCTACGCATACGCTACAGAACGTTGTTTATAAAAATGTTTTATAGAAATTTTTAACATCAAATCACTATGCAAATAGCATTACCTGACAAAGTTCATTCTTGCAGTAAAAGAATGATGGTACTTGAAACAGTTTGTTTTGTCCAGCAACATTTACACTTTCCCCAAGTCTTTACGTCATCTGTGCGTCATTAATCATACGTCACCAGTCCAAAATATCAGCCAATCAGCGATGGTGGAGTTACCGGGATTACCCGGTCCCGACTTTAAAGACTGAATATTAAATAATTAAGAGGTTTCTTTGGAAATGTGAAAGGCGTCACAAGTCATTTTCGAGCAAAGCGCCACAGCTTGGCTATCTCAACTCAAAACCTAATGTTTAAGGAATATTCCCTTAAAGGCGATTATTAGGTACGGGTTTCCGTTTTGAAAAGGAAATGCACTCTTCCAAGATGATCTTTAAACACGCTTATGCCATATAACAGGGGCCTTATGCTAATTAAGTCCATGATTTCAGCAATTATCAGCGTTAAAACTTTGGCGTTTTTCGAGACTTTTATCAGAAAATGAGTACTTGATCGGCAATACTGTCCAACACTTTTATCTTAGAATCTGCATCAAGTGGCGATGGTGCAGTAATGTGCGCAGATGAGAGAGAAAAAACGGGTTCCAATTAATGGGCGCCTTAAAAGCCCTTCTTTCCAACTTTTTCCCTCAACTCATCTTTTTACCCTTTCTCGAGCCTAAAACAACATCATTCACAACTTCTTATATATTCCAACTTAAAGTCCATCAATTCTTACTTGAGATCTCTCATTTCTCACTTAAAACCCTCATTTCTCACCTTTCATTGTGTATATGTATGTAATGAAGGGGCCGGTTGGTGCAGCTAGTTTGATGACGTCACTGGTGCATGACACAATATTCGTCAGCAATTCTTTGTCCGCAAATCTCGTCTGCAAACTTCTGGATGGATCCAAATCGAACCTTACTTAACCTTTATAATATATTGCTGCTGATGGAGATTCGAACCTAACCCTTTCGGGGCTGGGTAGAGATTGGTTCAACTAAACTTTGTCATGAGACACCAGTGACGTCACCAATGCTCGACACTTGCAACGCTAACACCATAACAACTACAAAAAGTTGGAATTGAGGGTTAAAAAGTTAGACCTGAGGTGAAAAGGTTGGTCTTTGTATTAAGTTGTTATTGAGGGAATTGAAGTTGTGAGTGTTAAAAAGGTGACGAAAGTATTATTCCCCGAAAAAAGTTACGAGCTCTGCAGAATTGCAAAAATAACATATTCGAATAAAAATTAACGAACAAAGACCAACAAAGATGACAAAGGACCTTTTGAGCCTGCAGACTACCTTGGCATAGGTACGTGGACAATTCTTGCGCTCTTTGCTATCTGGATAATGATTGAAGAAGGTGATACTAATTGAAAGACGAAGCAAACCAAGCAAGCCAATCATATTTTTTAAGTTGATCATCCATGTTAGAATTTGGAATTATCTGCAAGTCATACTGGATCACAAACTGATTATGCAATTCAAAACTAACGGAACTCTTTATTATTAAACACTGTTTGTTAAGGTTTTGTTTGTTTGTTTTGTTTGTTTTGTTTGTTTTGTTTGTTTTGTTTGGTTTTGAAAGAAAACTAGGTAGCTGCAACTGTCGTTGGAACAGGACATTCATCTTTAATGGAACCTTTAATGGGAATATTCCCATAGGCATAAGAACAGGGGGGCGGGGGCACGGCTCCCTCTTTTTTTTAACTAAAATCTGTTCTTTTAGTTGATGATAAATGTTTGTGATTGCAAAAGGTTCGCCAAGACAAGACGAGCCCAAATCTGCAAATAAATCTTCCATAGCGGAGTTGGGTTTCATTCAAGACGAGATCAAAGTTTCACTGCCCCCACCCCCACTTTTCGTGACGTTCCTACGTCCCTGAATATGCCATAAGTGAGGTATTTTTATTAGCATAAAAGAGATGACTGGCTTTTCCCTCAGCAAGTACCGCAGAAAGTACGCGGTGGCATCACTGTGCACTGTAAAATATCATTACGTGCAGAAGAGGTCATATCCGGGGAAAAAATGTTGTTTCTGTGGGCTTTCTATCACCTTTATAAGTACGTTTTACTATGTAACTCAACTATTCTGTGAAAAACCTGTATAATTTCCCTTTAAGTGGGAATTATACGCTCCAAAGTACTCCTAAAGTGCTCCTAAAGTGCTCCAAACTTCCTCAGCTGGTTTGTCACACCGTAGTAAGATAACGGACGACGTATCCCGATACTTATCAAAACAATCCTGATTAAATCATCTTCTAACGAATGAAAAGTTTTCTGTAGGGTGAAAAAGGCAACGACAAGTTGCAGAGTGGAAGCAAACTACACCGTCTCAGCGCCTGACAGATAAACAACGAAAGCAACAGCAGAAATAGTTGATGATACCTATAGCGCAGGTAAAATCAGACGCATCAAATTACAAGTTGGCACATTTTGTATAAGCCACCAACCATTAATATGTGACCAGGAGTGCCCCCCCTCGATCCCGACGACGCACGATACCTTTCTTTAACACCAGAAAACAAAAGCGAAAATGTCGTGGCACTCCCAGCTAAAAATGGAAACAAACATAAAAAGCATATGATGAGAGCAGACTTGTGCCCGGATCCCGAAATTGAATCTGGGATCCCAGTGGATCTTTCGGTATAAAATGCATGCAGATCTAGAATCCCTCTGGATCCCTCGGCGTAAATGCTTCAGGATCTGGGATGTCAGTGGATCTCAAGTATAAAACAAGCCTGAGGCTTGAAATTCAAGATACGGGGACTGACATCAAAATTTGCGCTCTCTTTTTTGCGTATGTAGTTTATAATATGAAGATAATTAGTACCTGCACATTACCTTGTAAGATATACCTATTAGCAAACATAGATATTGTAATTAATTTTCCGATATGGTCAAATTAGCACGAAGTAAGTACCTACCAGTGTGCTTGGATCCTGAAGATCTGATCTGGGATCCCAGTGGATCCCTCGGCATAAAATATATCAGGATATGGGATCTTTGTGGATCCCTCGGCTTATTGTGAACTTGGATCTGGTATTCAATGTGGATCCCGGGACACAGGATACAGATATTCAGATCTTAGCTGGATCCCGGACCCAGGCACATGTCTGGAGAAGAGGTAGTTCGGGTGTTAGATGTGGTTATATAAAAGAAGACGGAAAGTAGTAATTTCTGAAAACAGCAAATGACTGCCCCCAGCTATGTCCCAGGATTTCACATTCATGCACGCTTTCAGAGGGGGGATATCAGATCCACAGCAGGGTGGAGAAAAACAATCTGGTCGATTTTCAGGCTTTCTTGCTGTTTGCTTTCAGCTGGTGCACAATCGCCTTAGGGGAATCCAAATAAAGTTGTTAAATAATTTCTAAACTAATGTGAACAAAAAATTGTGGGCTTTCCGATGCACCACAAAACAAAGGAAAACTGTTTTACAAAACAGGAAAGAGCCAATATGTCGCGGCAAGATAACAAAACAGCGTAAAAAATGAAAAACAAGAAGAGTAAATATGATGGATAGTGAGATGGTAAAAACGCAGACAAATATGAACTAAATATGAATACACAGAGTGTTCGGGGCAATAACAGCGTACTAGCACTTACCCTATTCCCTGCGGGGGGCAGATTCTGCCCCTCCCGGTAGTTTTTCGCCCGCTGCTTCTGAAACCTTACGTCTATCGTCTTGAAACTTTCGGACTTTTCCTAAATATGAATGACACGTGTTCGTTGAAAATTTTGAAAAAATCGACTCAGCAGAGGCGGCTCCAGGGGCATGTTTTTGGGAGGTCGTTACGAATGCGGGTGTGCGGCGCATACTTCCTTCGTAGTTTGCGGTGGAATAAAGGCGTCAGAAGCTAAGTTCGATGCTTTTTACATCAACATAATTGAATTATACATAATATTGGGGCAGAGGCGACTCAGGTCATAAATGGGAGGCGATATTCTCGTCAACTTAGACCAAACTTCAAATAAGCAAGATGAAAAAAAGGCGTTTCCCAGCATGATGCCCGACGCTTGGTTTACCTGAATCCGCCCTATGCACAATTATGTTACATTTAACAAATTACAGCAACAAAGCCCACAGTGACGTTCCCACGTCCCAAACACTATGGATAAGTACATATTTGTTTATCCAAAAATCCCCCATTTTGTATCCCTGGTACGCCCATGATTTTGTATTTGTGTACTTGTCCCTTTCACACATTGAACAGGGCATGACTTGAAAGCTCAAAAAACGTTCCTTGCATGAAAATCGGTCGAATCACATGGCCACAAAATAACAGCTTTCAAAAAACACCCCTAAATATTTTTCGTATTTTTGCCCCTTGGCCCTCATTTTTTAACAAAAATCAATTTCGGGGTCCAAAAAGAAAGATTCTCAGTACAGAGGGGCAAGAATCGAATGGTGTTCGTCCATTGAAATCGGACGATCGGTTTCTCAGAGATCTCTGGGGGGGGGCAAATCTGCCCCTCCCCGCAGGTAACGTATTCTGGCCGCTCCGCAGGATAAGGGTTAAAACATAAGCAACCAGCTAGATTGGGTGGAGTTTCCCGAAATTGATGGAGATGGGAAGGGAAAAAGAGAAAGAAGAGAGTTGGAGACTATATAGAATTGTGATAGTGATAAACATCGAAATTGATGTGTTAAACAGAAAAGGGAGTAGAGAAGGGAGGGGGCAGACGACGGGGGAAATGGGAGTATATCAAAATGTAATGTTTATCAATCGAGCAAACCTGGCTATAAAATTCAATTTTCTCCTGCCCCCCCCCCCCGATGTTGTGAACGTGCCAAGCCACATGCACAACTAATATAACAACAGTGGCCTACCTACTAACAACAGTGGTCTACCTACTAACAACAGTGGTCTACCTACAAACAACAGTGGTCTACCTACAAACATACCGGCTAACATAGCGGCTATATTCGTCGCTCTGACAGAGGCGTTTAACCCGCACCTTTACCACCTCCCGCACGCACCAGCGCTCGGCGGTCGGTGTGGGTGCGCTCCGTATGCTCCGTGGCGAACGTCGTGCCGGCTCAGCCGCTCAGCCCAACATTAATCACACCGTATGCTAATTTTCTGCTGCGTAGCCGGCCTCCATTACCAGGCCATGTCAGAGGAGACACACGGCGGGGGGGGGGGAGATGGAAATTGGGGTAGGGGCGAGGTTCAGCCGCCGGCAGTGAAAATGCAGTGATAATATCTGACTACAAACCCGAAAACGAAAAGGATGCGGATAAAAGTGTATTGAATTGCTGAATCTGGTCTGATCTATGCAGACTGGATTGGATCTGATCAGGAAAAAGGGAGAGAACATATATGCAATAGATTACGGATTGAGGCGCCGATTGCAGGATTTCCAGTTGAATGCATTTCAACGTATTATGCAAACGATGTCATTAGCCGTTTTCACGATGGATTATTGCGCTAAAAGATTCTGAATCTTTCTGTGAAATGCTTTATTTTTTTTAGTATGCATGTCTTAGTATATGATATATTCCAAGAAATAATTTACTGATTTTGGCGTTATTATCAATATTCAAGAGATATGGAAACATGAAATAAGCTCATAACAAGTTTATGATAAAACATTGGCCGTTTCTAAAGAACATATGCGTCTAGAGTCCATTCGCTTAGTTTATCATACCGTCATACTAGTTTCTCAATCTGGCAGCGTCATGGATCACAGGTCGGTCTTTGCATGGCGCAATGATGCGCTAGAAACGATTCGCTGTACATTGCATTGGGCGAGTCTATTATGGCGAAAACTGAGGGGGTCTGCTGAGCGACCAATAGCGTGCCAGGCCACATCAAAGCTTTTTTCACAATGGATTATTTTGCGCGAAATGTTTTAAAACACTTAAAAATGTTTTAAAATGTCTTAATATTAGCCGTTTTCACAATGGACTAATTTGCGAGAAATGTCTTAAACCACGCCCTACGATCCCGTAGGGCGAGGGTAAAAACGTTATTTTTCTCGGAAATTGGTCCATCGTGAAAATGGCTACTACTAAAACATTTTAAAATGTTTTAAAACATTTCGCGCAAAATAATCCATCATGCAAACGGCTAATGTTTCGGAATCTCTTGAAAAACTTCAGTCGGTGGAGATCACAACTAACCTATAAGTAATTATCTTGCTAATTACCATCAAACTACAATTTTGCAACATATCATATTCTTGCCAACATATTACAAAGTTCTGAAGGACATTTCAAGACAAAAATCGCATGTAAAAGCTGTGTAGTTAAGGAATGGATAAATATACTAAAATTTGCGTACTGAAACATTTTAAAGCATTTTACAATGTTTGAGAACATTTCGCGCAAAACAGCCCATCGTGAAAACGGCTATTGTATATATTAAAACATGCCGTTGATGCATAATAATTGAGAATGTCTTGACATGGGAGTGAACAGATCAACACGGACAAGCAAAACAAATATACGACAGTGACTGAACCGGACGACGTTTCCGCTACACGACTAAAAACGGATTGAAACGTGCCAAGCCACACATTTCTTCGAACAAAACGAGCAAAGTTACGACCGAACAACTCGACAGAGGTGTAGCGTGTACCATGAGTGGTCTTTCGGGAGTCACCGTGGGCTAATTGGTTTGGCACACTGGATTATCGGCGTAGCTGGAGCTGCTCGGGGTGCGCCGGAACCTTCCCGATCGATCTGCCCGACAATACTTGCCGACTAACTGGCTGGCCCCAGCTGGCGTAGCCCCGGACCCGGTAGCCAGACAGCGGTTAACTCAGCCCCCGCCACAGCCACTCGCGCTGCCTCGCTCTGTAGTCAATGACAGCCGTTAAGGGCGAAAGCCTTTAATCCGTAGAGCGTAGTTATGACACCACTTTCGCTGCAGTAACTTACAAGTCGACAGCCAGCAGAAAGCCGTGGCATGGAAATTCGAACCGATTAAACCATAAATCGCTGATACCGACTGCAGGCGAGATTGACAAGTCTAGTACACATGTCTGATTTAAAGAAGTATAATTCCATTGATATTTTGCAGCATTTTGCACTTGAGTTAATGCGAAAGCTTATTGTCAGAGAGACACAAAGTAAATAAATATGGCTGTGAAATTATGTTTAATACCAGTTAGAACGCGTCTGTAAAGCGCGTCAAAATTCCTTGGCTTTTTCTGTCAGGTGCAGCCTATGCAGGCTACGTGGAGCATTCTTCACAGTGACAATGTAACTACAGGTACGCAGCATATATGTTATCCGCATTTCAGTGCAGTGACAGTATTTGTAATACAAATGAGGCAACTGCAGGTACGTTTTGTCCGTGCATGTGGTATTTAGTGAACCACTGATCAGGGACGGAACCCCTGTCAATGCACACGATTTGTGATTTGTCAATCTGTAGAATGAAGGCCCGGAGGGAAGCAAGGTCGTCGTGTGGCTGGTACCGCTCTCACCTTGTCCAGTACCGGTCGAAGAAGTACCGGAGGGAAACAAGGCCATCGTTTGGCTGGTACCGCTCTCACCTTGTCCGGTTCCGGTCGAAGAAGTACTCGTTCCTCAGAGGATCAAAGTACCGTATTCTCCTGGCCGGATCTCCGAGCAAAGTGTCGGGGAACTGGTTCAGTGTCCGCAGCTGGGTCTCAAACCTCAATCCGCTCACCTGAGGGGCACACAGGCGGGTCACTGTCGGGTCACATCGGTCACTTTTGGGTCACATGGGTCACTTTTGGGTCACACATGTCAACACCCCAGCATGCCAGGCTGACACAGATCATAACAGGCTCGTATAGAGATCGATCAGGTCGAATAGGTCACAATTTGTCTCTGAGAAAATATGATCGGTTTGTTTGCGTCACTGTTCCGGCTCCGTAATGTTACAGTCACAGTCCCCATATTGATACAGCCAGGTAACATCCCCAGCTGGTATGTCATAACCGAGCTGTACACGTTACTCGCTGTGAAGTGTTGCTTATGATAGAAAATCAAATATATAAATTAAGATTAAACTGAGAATTGCTCTATTGTTGATTTGCTTGACACTTTTAACATGTTTTTCGGCATGCATCAGAACTGTTTGTTTGGAAGGCCAATAGCTGCCTGGAATGCATGCCTCATGTGCTCATGAATACAAATGTAACTGCATTACATATGCCACAAGCTTGACGTACATCGTCATGACAATTCTGGCTGACAACACAAGCTCGTGCTGAGCCGCAAAAGACAAAGCAAGTTCGATCACAGCGTTTCAGGTCTGAATGCTTCCGAGGAAAACAGGAAGCGGAATGCCTCAATTACATGTGCTAAGACGCGTTACATGCCGTCTGCCGGAGTCTAAGTGCTCAGCGTTATCCTGCTCAGCAGGCAGCGAGCGAATTTCGTGTGTGGTTGCTGATCGAAAAGAAGTGTGATAACAAGACTGTGCAGTGCAGCACGGTATGCTGCAATTTACAGAAAAGTATAAAAAGTCAAAGAGCATAGACAAACACATTCAGGGGCCAGGCAATAGGCGTACCCAGGGGGGGGGGGGCTAAAAGGGGCAATTGCAAAACACCCATGGTGGTTAGGGACTCCTCAGCCGCCGTTTTTCCACTAGTCAGGGGTGGGGTGCCTCTGCTCGTGCGCACGTGCACACACCTATTCTATATCTCAGGGACGGCTGAACCGATTGTGTTCCAATGTGATGTGTGGTTAGGGACCCCTCAGCCGCCGTTTTTCCTCAAGTCAGGGGTGCGGTGCCTCTGCACGTGCGCACATCAGACTTGTAACGACTCACTTTTGTATTCGACTTAAGTCTGACTCAACAGCCGAAAAACGGACTCGACTCTTGACTCAAGTGCTGTTAACAAAAATATAATCGACTTGACCCTTGACTAAAGAGCTGTCTATGAAAAATAAATCAACTCGACTCTAAACTCAAGTGCAGTTTTAACAAATTGATTCGACTCGTATCAAAAATACATTTGAGTCGACTCAATTTGACTCATCACAAGTTGCATTATTCCTTGATGTTGACCGTAGGGTAGGGTCGGGTGTCATAAAAAATGCATTCTTTCTAGTGTAAATTGGTTTGCTCAGGTGAAGGGGCGTGGCCCCAGTGCCCCCTTGGCTATGTTCCTGTTGCATTTGACTCACATTAGTTTGAGTCGACTCAAGTCTGACTCACAGCCGAAGAACTGACTCAACTCTTGACTCAAGTTATGTTTCAAACATATTGAATCGACTCGAGTCTTGACTCAAGTCCCGCTTTTAAAAAATGAGTCGACTCAACTCATGACTCATCCCAAAATGTCTGACTCATGAGTCGATTCATGACTCAACTCTGAGTCTGTTACAAGTCTGGCGCACGTGCACACTGCACAGCCCTATTTTATATCTCAGAAATGGCTGAACCGATTGTGTTGGAATTTAGTTAGTGGTTAGGGACCTCTCAGCCGCCGCCTTTCCACAAGTCAGGGGTGGAGTAGCTCTGCAAGTGCGCACGTGCACACCCTTATTATATATCTCAGGAACGGCTGAACCGATTGTGTTCGAATTTGGTGTGTGGTTTCACTGGTTAGTGACCTCTCAGCCTCTGCCCGTCCACAAGTCAGGGGTGGGGTGTCTCTGCATTTGCGCACGTGCACACCCTTATTATATATCTCAGGAGCGACTGAGCCGATTGTGTACAAATTTGGTGTATAGTTAGGGACCTCTCAGCCGTCCCTTTCCCACAAGTCAGGTCAGGGTCCCTTTCCCACAAGTCAGCCTCTGCACGTGCGCACCATGTTTGCATCTCAGAAACTACTTGCCCGATCCAGTTGAAATTCACCATACATTTCTTTCGCGCTCGCTCGTTCATCGCCTACTACGGCGCCTTACTGGTTTTAAGCATGTGTGACATTAAAAGCGTGTCTTTAATGTCACGAGCGCATACAACAATTTAGTGCATGATCGTTTCGCGCGCAGACAACTTTTATAGGTATAAATTTCAGCACAGATACATATTTTTCAATACAGGGTCATTAACCTAAGGCTTAGCAGTGTATTATTACTTCTGGGAGTGTATTAACCCTCGCCAGTATAGGGTTGTTGTTGCACCCCTTCTTTGTTTTTTGTTTTCTCCCAGAATAACTCGCGTAGTTTTCAACTGATTGCAAAGAAACTTTCAGTACCCTACTCTGCAACAATGTGACACATACTCAGACAATTTTGAACTTATGATACTATGACTTATGATAACTAATTTTACTATGACCCATGACCTTTGACCTGTTTCTCAAGGTCGTACTTGGCGAAACTGGGGTCCAGTTGTATCGATCCTTGAAACATTTGCAGTTTCTGAGTTTTTGTTGTTCAGCAGCATGTGCACAGGTGTTTCTTGGTGACAGTTGGGGATTCTGCAGATTTTACGATCTCAATTGACTTTGTCAGATTTCAACCGAGGTCACTGACCTCCGATGACCTCAGACGTCTTTTTTTGTCTTCCGTCCGTTTAAGGGCAGTTTGTGACACTGATTTCAAGCATGGGATCCATTTGACATATTTATATGTTCCACTGGGGTCATACGCTTCCAATGGTCAACCGAAGTCAATAACCTCAGATGACCTGAAATTAATTTTTATTTTAGCAGTTTTTAGATCATTTTGTGGTGCTGTTGTTCAATTTTGTGTCTATTTTGCATTCTAAGATGTTTCGTAACGATTTTAGCTCGATAAATATTCATTTTTTTGCACATTTACGATTCTAAGACATTCGGGTCTTTGACATAACCTCAAAGGTCACCTAATTAATGATTCATAGTCTAAAAATCAGCTTGCAATGGCTTTCTCTCGTCACAAGCAACACCATCGCTTTGATATCGAAGCTCTAGCTCAATTAGGGGCCGAACGCCAAGGGGGGTCGTATCCCTCCCCCTACACGGTCACGCAGTGATAACTGGAGTGTTAACCCTCCCTACACGGGCGAGGGTTAACACTCCAGTTAAAACACGGCCAAAACTAAGCACGTGGTCAATGGCAAAACAGTACTCGGCTATGCACTTACAGCAAATCATGAACATATGCATAACAACCTAAAAAATGCTTCCCTAATGTGTGATGCATTTAAATCAGAAATCCTCGCACCATTTGGCTAGAGTTATTTTGAAGTTCAGTCATAATGGAGCTAAATTTCAGCTTTATGCTCCAAATTGGCCATTAAATCATATTTATTGGGGATTGAACTCACAGGTCAAGCCGCTTCCAAAAATATCATCGCATGCTATTTCACAGTTGATTTACTCAACTGTCATTGGTCCATTATCACTCTAATAATTACTCTGAAACTCAAAACTGGCTGCAACAATCACCGTATGGACCCACAAATGGTGGAATCTATTTTCTTTGACTGAGGCAACTAATAATTCACTAAAATATCGCTTTTGATGGCCATTTGTACGCTTTTTATCATTGATGTTATTGTTAACATTACTGCATTAGCCGTTTTTACGATGGATTATTTTGCGCGAAATGTTTTAAAACATTTTAAAATGTGTTAAAATGGTTTAGTGGTAGCAGTTTTCACGATGGACTTATTTGCTAGAAATGTTTTAACTCTCGCCCTACGGTCCCGTAGGACAAGGGTTAAAACATTTTTTTTCGCAAATTAGTCCATCGTGAAAACGGCTACTACTAAAACATTTTAAAACATTTTAAAATGTTTTCAAACATTTCGCGCAAAAATAATCCATCGTGAAAACAATTATTATGTACCGCAGATTTGGCGACACGTCGATAATATATGCATGTTTTAATTTTGTGACCCTAACAAATGCAATTATTATATCTTTTTATATGCAAAACATGTGCAGAGAACTACATTTGAAAATAGCCGTTTTCACGATGAATATTTTGCGCGAAATGTCTTACAACATCTTAAGATGTTTTTTAATGTTTTAATATGAAAGTTTTAGTATACGATATATTCCAAGAAAAATGAGTTACTGATTTAGGCGATATATTATCATTATTCAACAGTTATGGAAACATGAAATGAGCTCATTACAATATTATGATACAAATATTGTCCGTTTCTAAAGAACATATGCGTCTAGAGTCCATTCGCTTAGTTAAGCTTACCGCCATATTAGTTACCCAATCTGGCAACGTCATGGATCACAGGTCTGCCTTCGCATGACGCGTTAATGCGCTAGAAACGATTCGCTGGAGACGAGTTCATTATGTGTCAAGGGGAGGATGCTTTGTTGAGCGACCAATAGCGTGCCCGAGATTAAAATGTTTCGAGATGTTCTGAAAAGTGTCAGTAGGTGAAGATCTGGCATCACAACTAACCTATACATGATTATCTTGCTAATTACCACCAAACCGCAATTTTTGAACATACTATATTCTTACCGACATATTACACATTTCTGAGAAACATTTCAAGACAAAAATCGCTTGCAAAAGTTGTGTAGTTAATGAATGGATAAGTATACTAAAACTTGCATACTAAAACATTTCAAAACATCTTAAGATGTTTTAAAACAGTTCGCACAAAATAATCCATAGTGAAAACGGCTTATATTTCCTTTTTACGACAAAATGCAAAGACATTTCAAAGCTTTCAACGATCATTCATCTGAGAATGTAAAAAATGCGTGGTGGATTTCGTGTTAAGGTCTAAAAAAAATACTTACACGAGGCAAAACTTGGATAAGTCCTCTGGGCTTAAAGAAGACAAACCATTCAACATAAAGGTGAAATTAAAACACACAAACTTACAATGCAAAAGGATACACATAATTGAACGAACACATAAAATGGATACTTCACAGCGCCGCTTCTGTTTTTACGTGGTGCAATACTATTGGTTGCTAGACAGTGACGTCATAGGTGGTCCGCCTTACGTGGCCATTTTACTATGGTTGCTAGGGCAGTTATGTCATAGTGGTTGCCGAGCCTGTGGGCCGCTTGAAGGTATGACACCCTTTGATTTCGCGTCGATCTTATTTTCGTGTTCATCACGAAAACACATCATTTTTTTAATTACAACAAGTTTAAGACGAAGTTTATTACGAAGGTGGTCTAAGGTGTGTTAAGAAGTATATTGAAAGGTCTTATTACGGAAGGTGGTCTAAGGTTTTATTACGGAAGGTGGTCTAAGGTGGTGTAGGAAGGTGGTGTAAGAAGTATATTGAAAAATCGAGAAAATACGCTGATTTTTTAGGCGTAAAAACCTAATACCAGTCCCCCACCCCATTGCGAAGATGTATGCACCGCGAAGCGGCGCACATTTTTCCCGTTTTTTACTGTGGATATCTGGATTTTGACTGCCGCAAAGGCAGTTTTACAATTTGCAGAGGCCGACCGTTTGTCCGACTGTTTTTTTTGGGGCCAAACAGAGCTTCAGGAACTTTCGGGGCATGGCCTTCGGATCCGCCCTGTTATCGTACAGGCATCTCCATGTGCTCATTTGAAAGCTCTTATCGAATAGAATACACTTTAATACAGTTGAAATGCTTTAAATGGAATACTCGAAGGCTTGGTTTGGTAGAAGCTTATGACCCTCAAAACGAAAACTATTGAATTTCAACTGTATTACGTTTTATTATACTTGACAAGAGCTTTTGAATAAGCACATATGGAGGTAAGTGTGACGACTTTGATTTTTGACCTTTTAGGTACGGGTCAACAACTTTCCGTGGCCTGTGGGACCAAAACTCATAGAATTGCAATGCAATTTGGCATACTTGTTATTGACCTAAAAAGAACGCTGTATCAATTGGCAAACTGCATCGACAAAAAGTGTGTTTTCTTACATTCTAAGGAAGCCCCCCCCCGGTATTAGAAAGGAGGCCCCCGGTGCTAGATAGGAGGCCCCCGGTACTAGACAAAAGGATCCCCGGTACTAGATAGGACGCCACCAGTATTGGACGGGAGGCCCCAGACACTAGATAGGAGGCCCCGTCCCCGGTACTATACTACACAGGAGGCCTCCGGTACTAGATAGGAGACCCTGGTACTAGACAGGAGGCCCCGTCCCCGGTACTAGCCCGCGCCGGGCCGGTGCTCGGCGCCACCTTCCTCGGGCCGGGGGGTGTTTAGACACCCCCCTTTCTAACTCGGCTCCTATGGGACCTAGACATAAACAAAAAATACCGTTCGAGAGCTCGTCAAAAGGGATTTTAGAAACTATTTCGTTGAAAATTTTGCTCAGGTCAATATTAGAGTCACCAGAGGTCATCAAAGGTCAAATTTTCCAGATTTTAGGACATATCTCCAGATATCCCCAAATATTCTCCGGAAACTATGATAAGCTAGGAGTAACATGTAAAGAAGCATTTAGATAGCTATTTAAATTTGCAAATTCGCAGGCATGTATGATTCCTCAAATTTCATCTCAGGTCAATAGTTTGGGATCCAGATTGTCATCAAATGTCAAAAATGGCAGTTTTTGGTTAAAATATGTTTTCCTAATAAGCTTTTTATCTAAAAATGACATATAAACTCAATTTAACACTATCGTGTTTCCTCTCGTCAAGACGCTTTGAAACATATTACATGCATTGACCTCCGTAAAGTTCAACTCAAAATTTTGACCTCAGGTCAAGGTCATTTTGGTGACCCAGATAGGTCATGTTGCATATGGGGCGACGCGGACAGACGATACAAATTACAGTGCGGTGTAATCCGCTCGTCTCTATCTTCATTATATCAGAAAGTTATTAGCAAATCATTGCACTGATGACCTCAGATGACCTCAGATTGACCTTGTTAGAGATCTTTTAGAAGCAATCGCACCTAGCGTCATTAACAGAATTGAGCTAAAAAAACATGATTCGAAAAATCAGCCTGAATTCCAATGCATACTTTTCAGAATAAGGAGCACTCTGTTTATTTCCCATTCACTTATGAATGGGGAGGTCAGGAAAATTGGACCTGGACCTTAGGTCACCGAATATCGAAAATCCGAGATATACAAACTTTATATAGCCATTGCTCTTATGAAACCCTGTAAGTACAAAAACCAATCCGCTAAAAAACTGTGGCTTTTGGTGAACCACAACTTTTTCGGAGGTGGCGGTCACTTGACCTAGCCTGTGACCCCTGACCTGAACATGACATATTGTCAAAACTTTTTTTGAAAGCTGCGCAAAAAGATGATCGAACAGGTACGAAAATTTGGCGCGCTACACGCCCGTGTTCCGATATCCAGGAAAAACCTGGGCGGTGTCTAAACACCCCCCCGGCCCGGCGCGGGCTAGACAGGAGGCCCTCGGCACTAATTGGAGACCCCGTCCCCGGTGCTAGACAGGAGGCCCCAGCATTATTATACAGGAGTCCCCCAGCACTAGACAGGAGGCTCCAGGTACTACGTTAGATAGGAGGCCCCAGTACTAGACAGGAGGCCCCCAGTACTAGATTGGAGGCCCCGGTACTAGATAGGAGTCACTTGGTCATAAACAGGAGGCACCCGGTACTAGATAGGAGACACCATCCCAGGCGCTAGACAGGAGGCCCCCAGGTACCATACAAGAGGCTCCTAGTGATGGACAGAAGGCCCCGGTACTAGACACTAGACAGGAGGCCCCGGTACTTGATAGGAGGCCCCCGGTGCTAGATAAGATGGTGAGGTGGTAGATAGGATAGGAGGTGGTAGATAGCTCAGGTGGTAGATAGGAGGCCCAGGTACTAGACAAAAGGACTCCCGGTACTAGATAGGAGGCCTCCGGTACTAGACATGATGCCCCCAGTACTAGACAGGAGGCCCCCCGTGCTAGAAAGGAGGCCCCCGGTACTAGACAGGAGGCCCTGGTTCTACATAGACAGGAGACCCCAGTACCCGGCAATGGGCCCGTGTCCGTCAGGGGCCCCATTAGCTGAAAATAAATAGGAATGGTCCTGCAAATCTAAAATAGAAAACCCCGAATATCTACCCCAATTTTTTAACTCACTGATTCTGCCCACTTCATTTTGAGTAGGCCCCTATTTTCGCTTTATGTATGTGTATATATATATATATATATATATATATATATATATATATATTTATATATATATATATATATATATATATATTTATAATTTTCTCGAAATCGAATCAGTCAAGGGGGCGGGCTATCGCCCTTATCGCTTCCCTTGTATCCGCCCCTGCTCAGGACATACACACGCATAGTAACGAACGCACTGAATGATGTAGAGATACACGGATCACGGAAGACAATGTCGACTCGGTGACTTGTACTCACATTGATCACAACACACTCACAGGGACCTGTGTCTAGTACTCACATTGATCACAACACGCTCACAGGGACCTGTTAATCGTACTCACATTGATCACAACACGCTCACAGGGACCTGTGACTCGTACTCACATTGATCACAACACGCTCACAGAAACCTGTGACTCGTACTCACATTGATCACAACACGCTCACAGGGACCTGTGACTCGTATCATTGATCACCAACACCGCTCACAGGGAACCTGTGAATCGTACTCACATTGATTCACAACACGCTCACAGGGACCTGTGAACTCGTACTCACATTTGATCACAACACGCTACTTCAGGGGACCCTGTGGACTCGTACTCACATTGATCAACAACCGCTCTCAGCGGACCTTGACTTCGGTACTCACATTTGAATCACAACACGCTCACAGGGGACATGTGACTCGTACTCACATATTGATCCACAAACACGCTCACAGGGACCTGTGACTCGTACTCACTAATTTTGCACTAATACGCTACAGGACCTGTGACTTCTGGTACTCACATTGATCTCACAACACGCTCACAGGGGACCTGTGACTCGACTCACAAATTGATCACTAACACTCTGTCTACTAGGACATGTGGACTCGTAACTCCACATGATCATCTATAAACACCACGGCCCACAGGGACCTGTGACTTCGTACTCACATTGATTCACAACACGCTCTCAGGGACCTGTGACTCCGTACTCACATTGATCACAACACGCTCACAGGGACATGTGACTCGTACTCACATTGATCACAACACGCTCACAGGGACCTGTGACTCGTACTCACATTGATCACAACACGCCCACAGGGACCTGTGACTCGTACTCACATTGATCACAACACGCTCTCAGGGACCTGTGACTCGTACTCACATGATTCACAACACGCTCACATGGTGGACCTTGTGATCGTACTCACATTGATCACAACACTCTGTCTCACTAGGGTTATTCCTGTGACTCGTACTCACATTGATCACATACACTCTCAGGGACCTGCTGACTCGTTTACTCACATTGATCACAAACACGTCCTTCTCTAGGGACATGTGACTCGTACTCACATTGATCACAACACGCTAACACGTGGATTCCTGTGACTCGTACTCACATGATACAATACTTATCGCTCACAGGGAACCTGTGATCGTACTCACATGATCACTAAACACGCTCAAGGACATTGTGACTCGTACTCACATTGCATCATTCAACACTGCCCACAGACCTGTGACTCGTACTCACTTTGATCACAACACGCTCTCAGGGACCTGTTTGGACTCGTACTCACATTGATTTCATCAACTCCACGCTCACAGGGACCTGTTCTGACTCGTACTCATATTTGAGTTCACAACACGTCTTCTCAGGGACCTGTGACTTCGTACTCACACTGTATCACAACACGCTCACATGGCACATGTGACTCGTTTACATCACATTGATCTACAACACGGCTCACAGGGACCTGTGACTCCGTTACTCACATTGATCACTAACACGCTCTCAGGGACCTGTGACTCGTACTCACTTATTGATCACAACCACTGTCTCACAGGACATGTGACTCGTACTCACATTGATCACAAACACGTCTCACAGGGACCTGGTGACTCGTACTTTCTAACATTGATCATCAACACGCTTCACAGGGACCTGTTGATCCGTACTCAACATTGATCACAACACGCTCACAGGGACCTGTGACTCGTACTCACATTGATCACAACACGCTCACACGAGCCGTGCTCGTGCGGAATTGGCTCGAAGTTGCTGACTTGCACCTGAGTGTGACCGCCACCGCTGTCGTCCGGATTGATCTTTGGCAGCGACCTGTGGAGCACAGGAGGGGAGGGTGACGACTGGGGTCACGGTCGGGGTCACGGTCGGGGTCGGCAGACAGTGCCAGGAGCGGAGAGGAGGCAATGAAGAGAAGCACCCTGCCGTCACGCACCAACAACTGCACTGTAGGGAGATGACGACACCGACGACTCAGCTGGACTGGGCAAACGGCCAGCTGCTGGTGTTACTGATATATAGTAGATACTAATCCGCCTTGTGTAGACATCAGAGAGCAAAATGACTACGTTATAAGCAAAACTTTGTGTTGAGCTAACAGAAAAAACAGTTAGGACACATGCGTGTTTAAGTAAGTATGTAAAGATCTCACTTATGGGCGCCACATAATATACGCAGTTGCGGTGTCCTAGAGCAAAAATAATCATCATCATCATCAAAGATATCCAGCAAGACAATATCGACTTATGAAAGCTGACTTGTTGTTCTATCACATATAATGAGGTATGCGAATTGTATACTAACAAAACAGATGGTATGTTCATACACACAGTTCAGGTAACAGATAGAAGCAATGCCCTAACTAAAGCATAGGTATATGAGGTCACATCATACTGCATTACTAAGCCAGGCACAAAATAACACAATGCCATTCCGACTTTCAGTGCTACTCAGAGACGTTCTATGTGAGCCAGTATCACAATATCACATCTAAGTAAACGACAATCCTCATTGCCGCATGACAATCAATGCGTCACATTCGTATTGATGTACCACATTTGTTCACTGCTGTGTGATGGAAAAACATCATGTTGTTGTTGTTGTATTAAACATTGGGTCTCCGAATCCCGTATGTCATACTTTGTTTAACCCTCGCCCTGGGGTGGGGGTCATTTTGACACCCCTGAGGTTTCTCCAAAATAGCGGACAATTGCAGCGCGCAACGAAGCCAAATTTTGCACAGCTGTTTGAAAATCCATTGCCCACACTTTGTCAAAAATTTGACTTCAGGTCATCTCAGGTCAGGTCACTAAGTCACGTCAAGTGACGTTGCCTTCCACAATGTTTGTGATCATGCCAAAGCCACAGTTTTTGTCCGAAAGATTTGAAACTTGCAAGATTTCATGAGATCATAAGTACCTACAATGGGTGTATCTCGGATTTTTGGCATCGGTGACCTAAGGTCTGGTCAATTCCTGACCTTTCAATTATAAGTGAACGGGAAAATAAACAAATGCTTCCTTTTCAGAAGAATATGCATTGGATCAAGGCTGATTCTTTCAGAATCATATTATTTTAGCTCATTATCGATGATACCAAGGTGCAATTGTTGCTCAGTGACATATACAAGGTCATCTGAGGTCATCCTGAGGTCATCAGCAATGGATTTGCTAATAACTCTGTGATAGAATACGAGATAGAGACAAACTGTTGACGATACCACTGTGTTCATATTCGACTGGCCTGCGTTCGCCCCTATATGCAAACATGACCTATCATGGGTTCACCAAATGACCTTGACCTGAGGTCAAATTTTGAAGTTTACCTTACCATATTACCAGGTGTCCCTTTAAGAACATTACTGATTGCTGCCAGTGGCAAGTACTTTTGGTCCTCATCAAACTGCGGGCTTTTCCCGTATTTCCTTGTTATGAAATTATATGGAAAATATATTTCGTGTTCTGCTTCTTGTGTAAGGCACTTTGAAACATATACATGGTGAATGGATATTTTTTAAAGCGCCTTTCACAAGAAGCAGAACACGAAATATATTTTCCATATCATTTCATAATAAAGAAATACGGGAAAAGCCCGCAGTTTGATGAGGACCAGAAGTACTTACAAGCACCTTGCAAGTACCGGTCGTTTAAAGCGTGGAACGCTTATCGACTACAAAATTGCAATATCTTTTGAAAGGAAAGTTTTATGCAAAATGTGATGAATTTACAATATATTTGGGTCTCGTCTGTCGATTTCAAGTAATAACTTCATTTTTGTAGGACAAATTTATTATTTCCCTTTAAGTAAAAATATCACCATTTACAATTGTTGTACAACGCTGCAATAAACTGATTTTGGTGCGTAGTGGTGAGCGGACTCGTCAAGGTCATTGGCTGGAAGACAACTGATCTTTGAACAATGATATTGGGAGACTGAGCGCGAATAAAAAAACGGACTTCATGGTATTAATCAAATCTGATTGTTATTTAACATTTTACACTTTAAATTAAACAAACTGTGTCTCTTTAAGAACATTACTGATTGCTGCCAGTGACAAGTTAATATATTCCTTATGCGCAGTACATTGGCACCCATACGATCCATGAAGGCATCATAAAGAAGATCTGCGCTACAATCTGGAAACCATGACCGTCATGGAAGTCCCATGGATTACTAGTTAACACCGAATACAATGGTGTGTAAAAGAGTTTGGTTAATTCTGAACAACAAATGCAACAATACTATATTTCAAATAGGTGAGAATAGCCGTATCCACGATGGATTATTTTGCACGAAATGTTTTAAAATGTTTTAGTAGTAGCCGATTTCACGATGGACTAATTTGCTAGAAATGCTTTTGCCCTCGCCTTACGGTCCCGTAGGGCGATTTTTTTTCTCGCAAATTAGTTAATCGTGAAAACGGCTACTAATTAAAGATTTTAAAACATTTTAAAATGTTTTAAAACATTTCACGCAAAATAATCCATCGTGAAAACGGTTACTGTCTATTTTTATGACTGACTAATCAAGGATGCAGATAAAAAATGCGTCATGCACAACAACATTGTCATAATCAGGGGGCTCACTCCGGTACCTTCGGCATTACAACAAAGAGTCCAGCAAATATCAGCCTCTGATTGGTCGTGACGTCATCGTCACACGACGTATGCTAGCTGGCATGATCAGCGTGTTAAATTCCAGTGGGAACCCCCCTCTAACTCCAAACCTAAAAAGGCTAGCAGGGCGCAGTAAACAGCGTTTGAAAGCTCTTTAGGAGGCCATTCAAAGTTACTGGGCATTATTTGGCTCAGGGCAATTTTGAGGTCACCAGAGGTCATCAAAATCACTTTTGTATTTAAAAAATACCGACTTTGTCTAGAAACTCCAAAATATATCGGACATATGAGAGATAGTAGCAAACGAAAAAAGCAATCAAAAGCTCATTAAAATTCAAATCGCCTTATTATTCTGATATTGAAGCTCAGGTCCATAGTTACGAGCGAGCGCGAAGCGCTCGCTCGTCTTTACGTGGTATATGAAGATGACCGCCCTAGTTGATTTTGCGGGGCATCGTTCTAAAAGCTTTCGCATTAATCGTGGTACCAGACAAGGTGCAATTCTCTCCCCAGCGTTAGCAAACGTATTTTTCGACCGCTGATACAGCTTCTTGATCAGAGCGGTCGTGGCGCCGAGCTCCTCGGCTACCATGTCCCAGCAGTCTGTTATGCAGACGATTTAATGCTCGTCTCCACTAATGCCAAAAATCTCAGTCATCTCTTGTGTATTGTTGAAAAGTTCGGGGAAGGCTGGAGGCTAGAGTTTACCCATCCTGGCAAATCAAAGACTAAGAGCCATTGCCTTGTCTTTGGCATGGAATTGTTAGCTGAGCTCCCAATTTGGCGGCTTTCAGGACAGCAGCTCACTGTGCGTGCTGAAAAGAACACCTTGGTGTGGCTATCATTCTCAGATTTGTTGTGGTACTCCCCAACGTACACCATTCGTTCAGGGCGTGCGCGTGGAGCTTTTTATGGCTTAACCCCTGTGGGAATTCTTAGTAAATACTTGTCAGCCTTAGATAAAGCTTTCCTTTGGCGCACTATTGTGGTCCCAGCCCTTATATCTGGATGTGTAGCTACTCCTTTGCGGTCCGCCGATGTCGATCAGCTCGAAACCTTTCAATCACGTCACATAAAAGCAGCCCTCGGGCTTCCGCCGTACGCACATCATTCTGCATTGATGACCGCCCTTAACGTACCGAGAGTGCAGGAGTTACTCAGAAGTTTCATTTTGCGTGGCTTGGCTCATTTGGTTCAATCTGAGCACCGACTCAGGCAGATCATGATTCGTGGTCTTGCCGTGCTCGCCACTACACCCTCGGAGCTAGAGGGTTCTTCCTCGGCCAGCTCATAGCCTTGGCAATAAACAACTTTGTAGTACAATGGACGCAGCATCCGGCAGCATTGATGTCGGTCTAATTCGCGAGCCTACCGTATCTGATGGTGCTGTTGATACCATCCGATTCCTACTTGATAGCACGTGCCCATCATCCCGTAAAATTATCCGACTCATACAGTGACGAATGACGCATGACGGTGACAAATAACTCATTACACATGACAAGCATTTGTGATGCTTCTGATGTAGTGCTCGCTTGCTCGCTCTGTATCTCGTGATCAAGTGTCTCATGGGAGCGTCTGTGCATAGCACTTATAACTGTGTGCATATTTGTAAAAGTTAAAATGTGAATGGTGCTTCGCTGCACACTGTTAGCGTTGGAGATTGCAACACTGATTTTAGGGCGGTGCTTCGCTGACCAGAGGTGCAGATTGAGTGTTTAGCTGATGGTGCCTCGAGTCTTTTTTTGTTGCCTTACTGTATAGTTATGTGTGACGCCGAATAAAGATGATGATGATGATGATATGGGAAAAATCTGATAATGAGCTGCCCAACCCAACCCAACCCGACCCGTGGCGACGCTTTTGAGAAGCTTATATCTTTGCAACCGCACGTCCGATTGACAAACTGGCTTCTTTGCTGAGTAGTGAGTAGCCCCAACCAATCAATCCTGTTTTTTATCAGTGCCGACTCATGTGGGTCACTATCACTGCGCGTGGCGCGTGCCGCGTGAGGGGTGTTGAAAGATGTTTGTCGCAAAAACTCAGGAACGGCTGGGCTGATTGTGTTCGAATTTAGTGTGTGGTTAGGGGCCCCTCAGCCGCCGCTTTTCCACTAGTCAGGGGTGGGCTGCTTCTGCACGTGCGCACGTGCACACCCCTATTTTATATCTCAGGAACGGCTGAACCGATTGTGTTCCAGTTTGGTGTGTGGTTAGGAACCCCTCAGCCGTCGCTTTTCCACAAGTCAATGGTAGGGTTCCTCTGCACGTGCGCACGTGCACACCCCTATTCTGTATCTCAGGAACAGCTGAACGGATTGTGTTCGAATTTGGTGTGTGGTTAGTAACCTCTCAGCCGCTGCCTTTCAGAAAGTCAGGGGTGGGTGTTTTTGCACGTGCGCACGTGCGCACCCTTTTTATATCTAAGAAACTTCTTGCCCGATTGGGTTGAAATTCACTATACATTTATTTCGCGCTCGCTCGTTCATCGCCAACTACGGTGCTTTACTGGTTTAGGCTCCAGAGGCCACCAAATGTCAGGAGGATAATTTTTACAAAACGTTTGTCATTAATAGCTTTTCATCTGTTAGACATATAATAGTATTTTTAACACAATAGTGTTTTTCTCGTAAAGGTGCTTTGAAGAAACATATTAATGGTGACCTGATTAGGTCAGCTTCAAAATTTGACATAAGGTCAAAGTCTTTTGGTGACCCAGGTAGATCTCGGTTCATATGAAGCGACGTGACTCGATGAGACAAACACAATGGTGTCACCTGCACGCATATATCTTTCTTCTATCAAAAGTTATTGGCAAAAAGATGCTGGTGACCTGAGATGACCTCAGCTGACCTTACAGAAGTCACTGCACAATGATTATTCCTGGGTTATCAACAATGAGCTATTCTAGCATAATTCTGAAATAACTGGCTGGATTCAATGCATTTTCTCTGAAATGGAAGCATTTGTATATTTTTCATGAAACGTAACTTTAATGACCTCTGGTGACCTCAATATTGACCTGAGCCAAGTAATTCTCAGTAAATTCGAATTAGCTGGTAAAGGTATTTTGAACACTGTATTCTGCGTCTTGCTAGCATTTTTAGTTTTCGAGTTAGAGGGGATTAATCCCAATGAGATTAACACGCTGGTCATGCCGGCTACCAAAACCTGTGTGCCGCTGACGTCACAACCAATCAGGGCCTGAGACCCTGTTTTTGGCCAGAATGGCTAAACTTGTTATTGTATAGAGCCTTTGTCATAATGTTCCAACCGCCGCTCATTGGATACACGTGCAGATCATTTGGAAGGCTTCCCTTGAGAAGCCATGTCATCACAGGGCGAAACCACATTGCTTAGGGAAGTCCCCAGTTGATTGACAGGCATTGATTGGGGAAGCCCCTGTCAATGAATGCAGACGCTGCAGAGGCATGTTGCTGAGCGGTAGCATGTTGTCAGAGTTACGGCAATTCGGATAAAACCAATGTCCGTTATTTCTGACCCATGCGTCTGACACGCGAGAGAGGCTTGGCTGGCTCCAGGCGCGTCAACTGTCAGAGTTGTGCATCTGCAAGCTCTACGAACCTCCGACTCCTCGCTCACTAGACAGACCGTAGCCATCGCCGTCTGCTGTAATTCGGCAAAAGGTGCGTAAAGGCTACGGCGGAGCGAAGAAGCGCTCGCTCATGTCCTTCCAAAGTGAACGACGGTGTGTTGCAGACAGCCGAAGGTAAACCAGAGCGATATTACATGTACTCGCCTCAGCCTTCGTCCCTCGTATCTCCACGACACACAGGCCAGGGTAAAAGAGCACGTTTCTAGTTGTGCTCCCACGTGCGTATACTTGCAACAAGTATACCGGCTGACTCGCGATCTGCAACGCGGGATCTGTCGAGGCCGAGACTCACTAACGCAACAGCTCTAGCGCTCGCGCTGCGAGCGAGCTGTCGTGTGACTAGCGTGCGGAGAGTCGATCTCCTGCCAGTAAATGTCATTCGAACACTCCGGGGTGACGTTAGATGTTTGTGTTAGTGCATAATAAATGTGGTTTATAGATTCGTGACCGCGCGTCAGGTTCTCCACTATCTCCTATCAGGATGTTAGTCCACAGTTTCATGGACCTGCGGCGCCCTGCAATAGCCACCTTCTTGTTAGAAGGGACACACCGACGGTACATGTTTTTTACTGAGCTGAAAAGTACTGAAATAAATACGAGAACTTAGCGTTATTGAAGACTGTTTTACGATGATGGAATTATTGGCTTGTGCGAACGGATGTTGTATAAAATGATTTTGACATGTAATGTAGTAGTAGCCGTTTTCAGAATGGACTATTTGCGAGGATACTGTATTAAGAACACCTAATGCCGCATACGGGACCGTAGGGCGACGGGTCATTTATTTCTGTTATTATAGCTATTCGTCATCGTGAAAATCTGAGCTATACCTGAAACATATTTGTAATGTTTTCTAACATGTTAGCGGCAGTAATATATCGCGATCGGTGAAAATGTGTCGGTATTATATGTGCGATGATTAGTTATTAACCATATATTCCACCGCAATGGTGTAGAACCACGGTTCACCGCTTCCGGTTCATCTACATTCTTTGTTATAATTCATATCTAAAAGACAACTGCACCATACCACTAAAGACAATATTCCTTCATCGGTATGAGCAATTGCTGTACTACACCGATGGATGAAGCGCTAGATGGCTATCCATATTATTACTGCCTCTTCTACGACTGTTAGCTGCGGCTGTGGCCTTCTCTGCTACAGCTTTGACATTTTTGCAACGGCTGTTACTGTCTCTGGTATGGCTGATACTTTCTCAAGGCCGCGGGCCGTGAACTGCTCTGAAATTAAGACAGGGAAGTGTCCGCTTCCACGACAATCTACGCACCGTAACTAAAGGAATGCAGCCTTTGCCGCGTCAGCAACCTTGGTCACGACCAGCATTTGTTCGAGGTGAGCCGTGCGCGGACCGTCAGCGGACCGTCAGCGGGTTTACAGTGGGTCGACAGGATATGACGCTGCGTGGCGGCAGGCAGGGACGGGGACGGCCGTCAGAACGTTACGTTAAGCCGCGCTTGAAGTGGGTTGCCGGGCGCTGTTTCCTATTAGAGCCATAACGAGGCGACCGAGCAGGAGCGGGGCGATGGCTACGGTCTGTCTAGTGAGCAGCAGTCGAAGGCGGTCGGTACCGATTGTGAAGCATGCCTGGCGTTAAGGGAGTCATGGCGATTGGCGAGTAGCCGAACAGGCACAGGTGAATACCAAGCGCTCCGAGGTGATAGCCGATGCATTGCTGCACCAAGTTGAAATATTGTATAGCTATGTTTCTTCTAAATATGTATTTGACTAGGTTCTGTTTATTTATTATTCAAAGCGATACAATATTTTATGGAGCTAAGATGTAACATAAACATGTAACAAGCATAAACATATGTTATGTTAATATATTATAACAAAAATCGTCAGTTATTACACCAGCTGAAAATTACATGTGAAAAGAACCAATTTGTTATGACTCAAACACTACGGATTCTATATGCCTACATCCATTACCCAAACAGAGCACAGCTTGGCAAAATCGGACAGAGCAATATTAGGCAAAATACTGTATATTGTAGGCCGCCCATATCCCTGCAGATAAAAGAGAATGTCGCTGCTTTCTTCTTAAATTGTATTCAGTTCCCGATTTGCAGCTTGTCGTTATTGCTATCTGCCGGAGTCCAGTTTGCATTTCGGAATACATTTTTGTTTGTTTTCCCTCTTTATAGCCATAACCAGATGCAAGGCTCTAACCAATATGTGGGTAAGTCGTCAGAGCAATCCTCGAATATACAATAGCAGTAGCGTTATAACCCTTTTTGGTAAAGCATTTAGATGATTTATTTCAGCATCTTTCACCGATTCAATCATATAGATGTAAATTGTGTTGCCGTCATGTGTTAGATGTACAATGTACAGTCTAGAGTAAATGTTCTGTCCGTGCAAAAGTTCTGTCCACTGTTTCTGCCTCTGTCTGTCGATGCTGCACGCAGTGGAATCCAAATGCAATTACTATAGCCCTCTCCCCGGTATCAGGGGCGAGGGCAAAAATAGTTTCAATAGATTTCACTGCATGTAAACACGACAAACAGCACCAATAGACAAAGTTGACATTGAATAAACTGGAGTTGCGCTTAACCAAAGGTTTTAATAGAACACTTCATATGCTAGCTTCCGTTCAGACGAAAACAAACATCCGCCAGGGAAATAGAGTTTATTATAATAGAGCACTGAAGGACTGCTACTAGCCGTTTTCACGAAGGATTTATTCACAGGGAACATCGTCATCGGTTGAGGAGATGAAGTGGACAGAACATCTACCCTAGGCTGTGCAGTGTACATTTCACACCCTTCACCAGCCACAGTGGTTCAGGTTGTAACATGGCATGTAACATGTAACATTTCGTAACATGGCAGGTGCGACCGAAAGGTGTCCAAACTTGCTGAAGCTCGCGAATAGCAAACACATACAAACTGATCGGGTTTTATATCTCTGACTGAAACTTTGATCGGGGACGTAAATGTTTAACGACTTTTACGATGCAATATCCGTAGAATGTAACACATTTAAGTATTTCCGGGCAAACACAAATTTGTATGGAAAAGTTGGAAGATTAAGTGCATCGCGGGAATTCAAACGTTATTTTGAAAATAAATACTAGTGTTGATTGTTTGCTTACCTCAGTGGCAGCACAATTAAACACAATTTTATTTACCACTGAAAAAGCTCTCAACTGCGTCGCGGCTGAATCAGTTGCTGAAGAACTTACGCTAATCGTAGCAGCACAACAACGGAAGAAGCCATTCATAGCATACAATCAAATTCAGGGCAGGCGTAACACTGTCACATGCTAAATTACCTAATGTCAACAGAAAGAGCCATCATCTCTGATCATCGGAGTGATAAAATATAGCGCGAGCACCGCGCAGCCAGCCTTAGAGGCTAGACTGTACCGCAATTCACCTGTGTAGTGCGGCACAGCATAAGTTTCAGGCAAATACACGAGCGCCATCTGTATACAAATGACGCATGCAGGCACGGGGAAGTGCGGGTACCAGATCACGGAGTTCTTAAACCGACTGGATTATTTAAGCGTAGTTATTGTTGGAGTGGCGTTGGCGGCGCGGCAGTGGCGGTGGCGGTGGCGGCGGCGGCGGTAGCGGTAGCGGTGGCGGCGTGCTGACCAGCCAGCTGTTGGCCAACACAAGTCTCTGCCCGCCTGCCGTGTTTTGTCCGATCGGCCGGCCGGCTCCACAGACGTTACCTTGGCATTGTCAGCCCAAAGGCCCGCCCGCTAGCCGGGCGGCGTGCCTGGACCAAGCGGCCTGAGCCAACACCAACACGGCCGACCACCGCCGCCACGCCACGCCGCCGGCCTCGCCCCTCGCTGCACGGCCTGAAGGACGACTCAGAGCGCACGAAACGACTCTCCAGTCACCGTGACAGCGCCGTGACGCGACACCGATTTTTTAGGTGCGTGTGACAGTGGTGGTGTAAGATTCGCATACACACCGACAGGAAAAGTGTAACTTGGTGGGATCAAAGTCGTTCTGGTAGGTAACATGGCATTGCACGGTTCCTTTAAGAAGCTACTGACCATTACCAGTACTAAACGGTAAGTTACTTTATTTTCGTCTGGACTTAAATATGCAGTGATTATCCCCAAAGTTTACTTTATCAAAAATAAATTTGGTGTTTTAATACATATAATAAATTCATGATTAATAATGGATACAAATATTTAATACAAATGACAACACAAATACTGCTTTATCAGGATCATATATAGCGCATCAGACGCCAACATAAACGTTCAGCGAACGCCAGCTATGTAGCCACTGTGTCGTGTCGTTTTCAGATAATAATGTATGTCAATTAATGCAAAAATGTGATTATAACTAATCTAATAGTTTCGGCTGGAATCCAAACAGGATGCATTTTACGTTTATCCCAAAAGCACCATGATTGCGCCCATGAAAGTAGCAATACAACAACCTTCCAAACGCACTCACTATTTATGCGTGAAATCACTTAACAATCAATGACCTTGTCTGCAGTTAGGGAATGACAATTCTTTCCTTTTTCAGTGTTAGCGACTTTTTCAAGCTTTAATTACAATTTACCTGAGATCACCTGTACTTGAACGTACAGTGCAAGCATTTCTTACCACAAATTATGTCACCTGAACGATAAGGCACTAGGACGTGCTCGGCATTAGGACGTGCTCGGCACTAGGACGTGTTGAAGGATACGACACTAGGACGTGCTCGGACGAGCCCGTCGATATCACTCAGAGCAGCCAAGTTTCTTCGCCTGGCATAATTATTTCGAAGTTAGTGGTTAAAAGTACAGAAGCGCTTCAGTACTTCAGCGCTTTCATGTGCACCCTGCGACTCTGTGCGATTACTCACATCAAAAGGCACTGATCATGTTAGGGCACACCTATTTTGCGAGTTTGTGGTCCGAGTTGTTTTGAATTCGACTGCGGAGGTGGCGGTCCAAATTTGCAAAGATATATTAGGTTATAGGAAAATGATAAGAGCATAATCATACAAAATGGACGATATTTCAAGTCTTGCAAAATACTGTCGTAATATTGTTCATTTAGAATGATGTCAATCTGTACTTCAAAGCTGAATAGCTAAAAACAAAAAAGTCATTGACAAATGAAATTGTCATACATGCCATTGCCAGTACTATTTCAAGAAGAATATGTCTTCCTATTCAATGACGTCGTTGGCGTTAAATTTGACTAAATATCACCTGTCCATAAAGACACGCAGTTACTTGTTTCGTCGCGGTAAGCAATACTTATTCAATATATTTGTTTACGAAACCCACCACCAGGCACCAGGTTCGGCGGGGCAACCGCCATCTGACCCGCACCACACCGGCAACGTACAACATTTACCGTACCGGCAACGTACAACATTTACCGTACCGGCAACGGACAACATTTACCGTACCCGCTCTGCCTATGTAAACTGCTTCAGGTGGCGTGGCGTCTGGACGCCTGCCGCCTGGGACGCTTCGCCGATGAGCCTCGTGCCCGTATCAGACGCATTATTTACCTTACCAAGATGGCCGCTATCATGATGTTTCGCGCCGGCCCGGCGAGTCACGTGACTCGTTTTGACACCACTGGGCCTTGCAGGGCCTCGCGGGGCCCTCACTGGGCCCTCACACAGCGGCCGCTGCTGGCTCAGCTGACACCTCCCGCCCTGCGGTCCTCCGACACTCCCACCCGCCACCGCCGGAACTTACTTGAGAGTGTCACGGCCCGTGGCCGGCCCTGCGGTCATACCGCCTCGCGTCACGGCCAGTGGGCCACTGCCGACCTTCCCCGGCTGTACCCCTCCCCGTGCCTTCCCCGACATTGATCAGCTGTGGCACGCCGCGGCGCCTTCCGGCCTGGTTACTTGGTGACGTCCAGCCCCCCCCCCTCCGCCGGCCCGCGCCCCCTCAATCAATGAGGTTGGCGTGTCTGACATGCAGCACGTGCTCGCTGGTGCCAGCGGCTGGCCAGTTCCGCATCGTAAGTCGCTATTATGGAGTACGACAACGGCACAAATGTGGCCCTGGCCGTGATGAGGGTAGAAATGGGAATGTTTAGGGTAGAAACAACGGTTTTTCGTGTTTGCGTTCTGTCATTTTCGGTGCAAACTGCTTCACAGTTTTTTGTTATCTTCGGCTGAATATGACCTTCATCAGTATAAATGCACGCGTACCTGTACCAGGTTATGTGATGCGAGTGGGAGGAATTTGACCTCCGGACTGCTACAAGAATGCACGCTTATCACTAAATATGAACCATTCCCACTTGTTAACCAAAACGGGCAGCAGCGTCCTATGATTTGACGTAAGACAGACCGCCAGCGTAAGGCAGAACGTGTTTTGTAATAATACATATGGCATGGCATCCATCATAATCCATTCCATTTAAGAGAAAATGCAAGTTTATCCATCATGTTCCTTTACAATATTGTTGCAAGCAGACATGTGTCTTGATCCCGGGATCGAGCTCGGATCCGAATATCTGTTTCCTGTATCCCGGGATCCACATGGGACACCAGATCCAGGTACACAATAAGCCAAGGGATCCACAAAGATTCTAGATCCTGATATATTTATCCCGAGAGATCCACTGGGATCTCAGATCCAACTTTGGAATCCAGGCACGCCGTTTGGTACCTACTTTTTGCTTAATTTATTATATAGGAGAACTCATTACAATCTTTATGTTTGTTAATAGGTTCAAGGTAATTTGCAGGTTCTAATTATCTACACAGTACACATTACATACTACGTACCAGACTTGTGTCAATATCCAAAAAGATCCAGGATCCAGGATCCGTAGGGTCTAAGATCCGGGATCTTGTTGTATCCTTGATCCTGCAGGATCATTTTGTCGTGAGATCCTGCAGATCTTGGATAAAGACCACAAATGTTGATGTCAGTCCCTGTATCTTGTGTTTCAATATCTGAGGCTCGTTCAAATTATGGATCCACTGAGATCCCAGATTCCGAAGCGTTTTACGTCGAAGGATTTAGGAGGATCCCAGATCTTCATTCACTTTACGCAGAGGGATTCATTGGGATCCAAAATCTTTATGCATTGTATGCCAATGAATCCACTTGGATCCCAGATATAGGCACAGGTCTGATTACAATAATATAATCATTCGCAATACTTACAAAAGTACAATACAAAATAGTTAATAGTTTACGAAGTCCTATGTACTATTGGTTCAAAAATAAGCGTCCCGCTGGGTTGGCTGGCACAGCAGTTTAAGGGAGTATAACGCCCTGGGAAAATTATGAAGAAATGATGAGATGAGAACCACTCATCTGGGCACTCATCTACATCAATCCACATACTTTTCCCAAGGCGGTATATTCCATTTAACTGCTGTGCCAGCCAACCCAGCGGGACGCTTTTTTGGAACCAATAGTACCAATAAGGAAAATATATTAAACATGCATCCTATTTTGTAACACATGTTTTAAATTTGTCATAATTGTTGTGGTATTTTTTTAATATACCAAACTCCAAAAAGGAATTTTTCACCAGTAAGGTCAAAAATGCGCTCTAACCCCACTCCAAACATAAGCAGCTTTACAGAAAACACATGGAAAAACATCGATCGCTTACATCAAGGCGTATGCAAAAACTGACATAGACAGACATCACACGAAGCCAGCCAGTTCGAGCCAGCCAGGCCTACCACGAGAGTGCACAACACGTACCGCCTCCTCACACCACCCAGCTGTGATCTGTCACGTACCTGACCATCTTATCACGGTACCTCACCCGGTTCGGGAGATGGCACAAGTGTAGCAGAAGGTCGACGTCGAACGAGCTCCCCACCGCGGAGATTGTGGTGCACATCGTCAGTGGCTACTCGTACATGCCGGAGGCGCATCAGTGTGTAGCGACTAGCGAGCCCCGCTGAGTTCGGCCTCCTTGCGCCCCTGAGCGGCCGGGTCCGGGCCGGCGCCGGCCGGCCAGCCAGTCGCTGACTGACAGACTCACTCAGTCGCCGTCAGCCAGTCGCTGACAGACTCGGTACGAGTCAGCCAGTCCAGTTCACGGAACGGCGTCAGTTCTGAGCATCGTCCGCCAGCTCGGTCGAACGGTGCACTGTCACTCTCAGGGGCGCCGGGGCCGCGCCGTGGTGGCGGCGGCGGCGTCTCCGGCTCGGTCGGCCCGTGGCAGAGAGGTGACACCTCGAGGAGCCGTCCGCTGCCGTCACGGAGAGACACTGCAGTCGAGTGGCACGAGGTCGCCACAGAGGTCAGAGGTCAGTCAGCACACGACAGGTGGTCCGGCAGGGACGGCAGGCAGGTCAGAGAAGTCGGAGAGTGTCCGGCCGTCCGGCTGACAGACGAGATCTATCGACGCTGACTGCAGACACCTCAGGACGAGATCTATCGACGAGATCTATCGACGCTGGCTGCAGACACCTCAGGGCTTGTCTGAGTCGCCGAGCCGTGTCGACGATTTGTCGCCGCTTCAGAGCCCCGCGGCAGTGCTCATCTACTGGAAAATTAGTGAGGACGGTCGGTGGCAGAACAGGGCGTGACAATTTAACAGTCGAGAGACAAAGAGCCCGGTGTTGCCGGTGGCAGCCATTGCTCTAGTTTGCCGGCCGTACCGCTGTGTGGTGTATTGTCGTTTGTCATACTTTCTGTTCGTTACTCAGTAGCAGGGTGACAAGAGATTGCAATGTTCTTGGTACTAGATATTTGGCCTTGCAAGTGGTTCTCTTTGTTAAAACGCTACAAAGGAAAACGAAGCTTGGTATGAAAACCAAACAATCTTAAACACCAATACAATACGTTTTTAAATAAAAACAGACCAATTTTGAGTGATTTCGATTCCGAATTAGCCTCTCATCAGTATTGTCAGTGTTGGCTGGAGATTTCGCCGACGTTTATGGGTCTGGTAGAATTAATGATGCGGTGACCACAACGATTACCGAAATTAATCAGCAGGAACAACTATATCGGGAAAAGTGTTTCAGAAAACGGTGTATGTAATTGTACAGTGTACACTGTACAGTGTACAGTGGGCCAGCATATAGTACAGCTGTAAATATTATTTTAGACAGGTTATTAGTCCTTAATCGCAATCAATTGATAATGCCATGAGATGCAACAACTCCGCTCCAGTTATGCGAGTGTAGTTAATATTTGGTGTGATTGTGAGAGAAGTTAAGTGTAAGAGGCGGCAAACGGACGCTAACATTAAACTTGATAGCCTTCTATACAATCAAACCACTTTAGGTTATCACATTCCAGAATGTTTCAATGCTGAATTTCTGGCAGCATTAGTTTTTCAATGCATTCGCGAGGTTTACGGTTGATTTTATATGTAAATCTCAGACAAAGCAAGTGTAAGCTGAGCATTTGCATTATTTTGAATATGCCTTTTGCTGGTTAATATATGTTAAGCCTATAGGGAAACGTGAACATTCTTTTAGCAAAATTGAGTTAGGAATGTGACCAAGTTAACGGATCTGAAATTATATTTAGAACATAGTTGCTGAGAACTGTTAAGTTTAAAAACCCTACGCGAAGCTTTTCGCATAATATTGTCGGCAAAACCTAGCGTTTAGCTCAGTGAGAGTTAAGCACGAAATGTGCCCGGGCAATGCACAAAACGCATGGCATGGCCGACTATAAAATGTCATAAAGTCAGCAACCGGAAGTGGACTGGAAACCTACCACCGCTCTGGTTGCCAAGCAGCACGGAGTGCGTGTCACCCCGGTCCTCACTACACTACTCCCTCGAGTCGAGATCGATAGTATTACTACGGCTGATTTCAAATCAGTCGGCGTTCAATCGTCCATCACCACGAGCATCCGTGCCGGGTCACTTGGTCCACCGCGTCTCAGCAGCGCAGCGTCTAGCTGCTCACAGCTGACCAGGGCAGCTGTCTGTCCTGTCCCGGTCACTCTGCGGCGACACCCTCGAACCCTACAGTCTCGCTCTGCGACCTGGTCAGCGCCGCCCACCGCCCGCCAGCCGACGCCCGCCGCCGCCCGCCGCCTTCACCCGGCAAACACTGGCTGAGAGCTGGCGGCCACGCTACCGACGGCCACCGCGTGCCAGGTCGATAGCCACGGCTGCGCGTCGTGGACCGCCCGGGCTCTTCACTGCCGCCGCTACCACCGCCGCCGCCGCCGCCGCCGCCGCTGGACTTGCGCCGAGCCGTCGTCAGCGACGATGACCGGTGTGTTGGCCAGCCGAGTCACCTGACCGATCAGCAGTTAGCAGTCGAGTCACCACCTGTGGCACTGCCCCACCGACCGGCCGGGCCGTGGTGGGGTCGGGTAAGACGCTCATGCGGACCCGGTGGCGGGGGAGGGGGTATCGGCCGGAGGCGGAAGCCGGAGCGGCCGATGGGGATGGAGGGAGAGGGGGGCGGATGGGGTGGTGACGGCACATCCGAGTGGGATTACTGCGAGAGATGAAGACTCGGAAGTGCATTACTCTGCGGCTGACGGGTGGGGGTGATAGTGAAGAGGGTGAGGCTGCGGGTGGATAATGAGGACGTGGATACCGCTTGTTAACAGGCAGAGAAGGGAGTGGATATGGGCGAGAAGAGAAGCGCGGAGGGAGGAATACCTGGAGAAAGCCCCTTATTGAAACTCGGGACGCGTCACTCTTCAAAATAACACTCTAGAATATGGGAACTAAGCGCTAAAGGTTGCCACACAGGTGTTACACAGCTTTTGTCTTTAGTTCCAAAGTTAAGACCTAGATGACAAACTCGGATTCAGATAATTATTATTATGATTGACTGCAATCGACCCGCAGACAGCAGACACCATCTCTCTTTTTCTCTCGTCCGAAAATATAGCATGTCAGCTGGACAAAACCGCCATCATAAGTACTCGAAGGACCATGAAAACAAAATAAATAATCGTGAGGTGCACGTTTCATGTAGCTAAAAGGGCGAAAGACAGACCAATGATATGCGAAGGCAAATGCAATTAATTTGAACATTTAATTTGCTTGAATGAATTATGCGTGAAATCTGTCATGTCGTACAGATACTGACCCATCATGGGCAACCTATAACCACCCTATAACTCATTATGGGCACCCTATAACCACGAGAGTTACAACGCCCTAAAACCCCAATCCACCAACACCATCATTGATCCATTGACGTCAGTACCCATATGTTAAATGTGGTCTATTACTTTAATTATTGTGTGTCAATCCACTGCAAATTATGTGACTTGAAGATTATGCAGTTGTAGGTCACTCACGGATATAAGTGGAACAATACAAAACAGATTGGCAAGATAATACAACATATAATTTAAGTAATGCATGATATTCACGATCGAGCACTGGCCGCCGGGTCCATGTATTCAACTTTACATTTAACTAGTTTGGTTCAAAGCTCGAAACATTAAGAGCTGACCCTTTGTTTTGACAGACCCATTGACCTCAAAACTTATTTGATAGGTTTACCACTGTCTCCCCTGTTTGACTTCCTTGACAGTCTGCAAAATATTCAACGAACGCAAACAGGTTTATGAGTGTGCTTTCGTGTGGCGAGGCCACCCACTGTTCTAATGATAGGGTGTTTATTGCTCGTGATATAGATATAATGACTCACTTGCAAGAACATACATGAAAGATGAATAGCACAACGAGAACTGTGCTTGCTCCTAAAACAATTGATAATTCATATAGGAAAATTGTATGAGTCATAATATGGTATCAGATAATATTAATTGATAAAAGTGTTATCTAGTTCACTAAATTAATAGGCGCACGTCTGTGTGTGGGTGTCTTCATTTCTTAAGGGCACGCACAGCAAAGACGGCAGCACCGATGCCGGTGAAATCTGCACACACTGCAGCTTCAAGCTTTGTGACGATCCACGGCCAAAAATCAAGTCGCTCCGATGTCGGTGTCCGTCACAGCACGCACCAGAAGTGGGCATGTTTTTCCCATTTGCTTAACAAGCAGAAAAACTCAATCAAAGTGTGTTGTAAACTAATACACTGACCGGGCCGACGAAAGTATCTGAAACGAGCGTTTGCAAAATAGCGGAGTCCGATTGCGAAGCACGAGACGACCAGAGCAAATTTTGCAAAACTGAGTTTCCAGATCAATTCTTTTCAGCGTAGGCAGTAAATTCTTTATCAATGTCTCAGTTATTTAGCATATAGCGGAGCATTGGTAAAAGGTTTCCAGCTTCAGAAAATCAATAAGTCAATTGGCAAAGCTTTCGGCCCGCCGGGCATTTTCATTTTACCAAACTATTTATACCCGCAGTTTTTCAAAAACGGAGTAAACATATTGATAAAAAAACTAACAATACCACACTAGGTGCCGATTAATAATTTACTTTAGTGACCTTGTCGTTGTAGATTTCCACCCTTGACCTTACCGCGTCTTCGGCAGACAAATCAACAACGACTCTCGCGTCCTAATAAATTATTTTTATCGGCCCGCTACCAGTGTTGTGTATTATTAGCCTACATGCCGGAATATCTTTTAAGTATAGCACGAGCCTATCATTATTAAGTAATATTAGTAGTAACTTATTAAGTTTGAGCCGGGCAGGAAAGCCGGTCAAGAAACTTTTGTTTCTTGCCCGGCCAATCAAATAACATGGAAATTCGCGTCGAACAATTTCTGGCCCGACATTTTCCTGCCCGGATCGTGCTATACTTAAAGCATACCCCGGCATGTAGGAAATGCGATGAAAAACACACCAAACATGGATGGAATCTCAGGACTGTATTTAAGCATTAGGTAATTGTGTATTCTGTTCGACGCGAGATGAACACAGGCGATATACAGAAATATAATGGTTGGCGTATGCAATGTGGGTCAGCGAGCAACGCGTGGCAAAGTAAATGGGAAATACTTTAAATTTCACAGTTTTACAACGTTTTTCACGATTAAAATCAGAACTCGGAACCTATCGCATGTATTGCGATCAAGGTCATATATACTATTGCGATGAAACATATCCCATTGTGTAATACAAACATACTAGCTGTAAAATGCATGGAAACTGAATCTAACCTGATCAGTATTTATGCATTCAAATCGACTTGGGATATCCAATGGACTAGTTGCAGGTTTCCCTAACCCACTGTTTTTATGTATTTGATACCAAGGAAATGAATACAAATATTGTCGTATACCTACTAAGCTGCTCTGGCTGATTTTTCACCATTCGATTCCAAATGGTCTAACACGATGCCGTGTTGAGTTTTATGCAGTTTGGTTCACCCTAAGGGTATTCAATTGGACCAAAACCTTTTAGTACAAATGTGCACTTTGTGCAGACAAGTCAATGCTCCAAGACAATGGGACTGATTTGCGTGATTTCTTCACCATTCGACCCAGCGTAGATAAAAATGATGTCATACAGAGTTTTATACAGATTAGTCCACTCTAAGTGGACCAAATTGAATCAAAACCAACAAAAAACAATGCAGGCAAGCCCATGCTCCTAGACTATGGGACCGATCTGCATCATTTATCTGCCATTCGATCTGGTCTGGTCCAAAACGGTACCGTTTTTAGTTTTATACAGATTGGTTCACTTGAAGTGGACCAAATTGGACCAAAACCACCAAAACCTGTTGCAGACAAGCATGCTCTAAGACTATGTAACCGATCTGCGTGATTTTTTCACCTTTCCATCTGGTGTGGTCCAAAACGGTGCCGTTTTGAGTTTTATACAGAATGGTCCACTATAAGTGCACCAAATCGGACCAAAGCCACCAAAAACTGTCACGGTTTTTATTTCACTTTTAAATTGAAACACGATCAAATTTAAACCATAAATGTGTCACAAAAAATGCTGATAAATAAATACAAATGCTAATATTTCGCTTTAATGCATGCAATTGTTTTATGTACTTTGTCCCAATGACGCGGCATTTACTTTTTACATCTTCATTCAGCTGAACGTTCTTAAAACTATGCATACTAGGGTATAACCACGGTCCACGGTAAAACTATTGAATGTGTTACACATTATTGGGACACAGTCAGCAAGCACGTGTGCTCTGTACAGCTCGACCATCGCCCCAAAAGGCGTGTTACTGATACAATATTGTGGCATAAGTCCGAGCAGATATCATTTCGCGACATTTTTGTGGAGAAAGGGGTCGCTTTGGCAGAGGGGACGCTCTGGGTTTCTTTGCCCCCCCATCCGAAAATACCTTTCGCCGCCACTGTCTTCATAGCTTGCTACCTGATGCCACCACGCTGTTTCTTCAGAAAGTTGAAGTGTTTTACGCAGTTAGCTTCATAGCTTTTCGTTTTCATACTTCGGACTGGACTGACAGCAAGTCTTCGTGTCGCAATATGGCGAACGTGCACTTCTTCGTTTGCAAAGTCACCGCAACCGGCGATTGACTCTTGCTCTGGCGCTGAAGACATTCGCTGAACAATTACCTTAGCGAATACAACAGCCAAAATGTTAACGTCAATCATAAACAACGGGAAACCACTCAAGTTTGGTAGGAGTAGCTAAAAGCCATTAAATTACACCAACCACGTTAAAGCCAGCGACGAGATTGTTTGTTAACCAAGTTGGCCTTGGAATGCTGGAAACGGGCAGCGGCATCCAGCATTTCAAGCAATTAACATAAAGCCTTTGAAAACCATGCAATTATGTATAAACCTAGAACTATAAATAAAAGTACAAATATAAATATTTATCAAAACATAGATAAGTAGGTAATTTCCCTCTGCAGAAGGAACTTTAAGTGCCGCCCGGTAACCAATCAGCGCGCGGCTATGAGTGTTTGTACGAATATTTCTCTTTGCATATATTCCCCTGGTAAAACAGAATATTGCTGCGATGGTAATGCAGTCTCACTTATCTGAATGTTAAACTGTAACTTAATTCATAAATATGTATTGGTCACTTCACTACAGAAAATTACAGCAGCACAAATAACGAAGCAGCATAAAGCTGTGGAAAATGACTTGTGCGGCCGCATTCAAATGCAAAACAACATTCAGACAAATCTATCATTATTAATTTACCGCCGGTTTCTGACGTCACCACAAATTCAAACTGTCAGAGCGGAACAGACAACGCAAACTAATCAACACAAATCACGTCGAGGTACGGAAATGCTTCTGTTTTCAGCAGATGTGAGAGTACGACTGGTATGTATATTGTACACTGCAGCAGCAGTTACGATCACAATGTGTCTGCTTGCACTTGGCTCACCAGGAAGAATCTTCGTGGGCGAAGTCACTTTAGCAGCGTGCTAAAAACAAATAAACCTGATCATTCGCGAACATACCCTTGAGTGGTGAGCCCCAGCCCATACTCTAGACGGTATAGGAACGCATACAGCAAAGGGTAGCGTGTTCCGCAAACCACTCCTGCTAAGCGGGACAGTCTTTATACTGGGTAAAGTTGCAGCGAAGAACTACCGAACTGTTCTGTGAACCACTCCCGCTTTGCTGGTCCGATAGCAGCAGGAGTGCTGACTTTTCTAAAGCTTATTCCTGATATGCTGAACAGCCTCCGTCAGTTGACAAGGATAGGGGTTGGGTAGGGGTAGGGGTAGGAGTAAGGGTAGAGGTAAAGGCAGGGGTATAATTAAAGGTAGAGCCTATATAAATTAGCTGGCTATATACATATATGGCCTTCCAGTCTTTCGATAAAATATATCTACCTCACACAAAAGTGTTGGTTTCTCGTAACCTACCGCAGTTTCACGGTCGCTCTAAAATACACGAGAACGCTGTAATGGGTTACAGCTCAAGTTATCCTGGTTACAGCTGGTTTGAGGCAAATCTGAGTATGACGTCATGGGGTGTGACGTCAAAATGCCGACGAATTTTCGTAGGCAAGAAGCCGAATATTAATTTTGTTTCTGTGTCGAAACTACCTAGCGTAGTGCATGCAGTCTCTGCAACCTTTCTCTGCAACTCATTTTCGACCTAATCTACAATTCTGCTACCTCAGTTCAAAACACCATATTAAAGGTGAACATTCCGGTTGGATTTGTGTGTGCTGTGGCTGGTTTGCGGTACTGGTAAACCATGCTGCAGCCTTCAGTCTGTGGCTTTGTACTCGGTCACCAGCTGGCTCCACACTGTAGCGAGACTCTCTGAGAAGTACAGCGTACCATTACCGATTGACATTTGGACGGGCGCGTTGGGATGATAGTGATGATGCATTGAGAACGTCCAGAGAGCCAGCACCCATTATTCACTGCAGAGGCGTGCAGTGCTGACAGCTGAATTGTGGCTGTGGACCCTGCACACCCAGTGACAGGTATCTTCAACTGCAGAGGCGTGCAGTGCTGACAGCTGAATTGTGGACTGTGGACCCTGCGCACCCAGTGACCCAGTGACAGTGACACCCAGTGACAGTGACAGTGACCCAGTGACAGTGACCCAGTAATAGGTGTCAGGGAGCGGCGGATGTTTTACTCACTTGGTGTTTGGTGGATGCTTTCAGCCAGTCGGACAGTATTTCATGTGCTTCTTTTAGTCAAGTTCATTTGAAACACTCTTCCGAATTTTAGTTTGATATCTAAACATGCCGGTATCACATCATAAAACCGTCAAGAACACCCCTGTTCGTTACATTACCGAGAGTTAAATCTAACGGATTGTTAAAAATTATAATTAACTCTCAAATCTGAGACGTAAAACTAATAAGCTAATGATTAATTAGGAATTACCAAATATTTGTCCTTGTCCCAAACACCAAAAGGCTAAAACACATACTATCTTGCGGTTATATTAGTACTAAATGTGGCAATCGTCATGGTCACTAAAACATTTATTTTCATATCATACTACCAGCGTAAAATCGCATTGACCCACCTGATGGGCCTCCGAAAGCGTAGGCAATTGATGTTCAAACAGTTCTGCATAATTTGGCGGCGCTGCGCGCCGCCGTTTTCCCGCTATTCCGGAAAAACCTCAGAAGGGTATCACAATACCCCCCACCAGAGCGAGGGTCAAAGGGATATTGCCACCTCGCGGGCCAATATTGAGCTTTGGGTGTGTATTGGTAGATTAAAGGAAACAGTTCACCTTGTAAATGGGGTTTTGAGTTGAGATAGCCAAGTTGTTCTCCATACTCGAAAATTACTTTAGAAGCCTTCACATCTTCATGGAAACCCCTTAATTGATTAATATTGAGTCCTATAATTCAGGAACTGTAATACCGGGTAAATCCAGTCACTGATTGGCTGATTTTGGTTGGTTTGACGTATGATTATGACGTACAAATGACGTAAGACTTTGTGAAAAGTGTTTGATAAACAATGAAACAGATAGTGCTGGACAAGAACATACTGTTTCAGTAGGTACATACCTCATTTCCTTGATTGCAAGAATAAACTTTGTGGGGTATTTATCGTGATTTTGATGCTTAAATCGTCTTTAAAACGTTATTCTTAGCGAAATTATTCAGATGGAGTGAGTGAAAGCGCGAAGCGCTCAAACGAACCTACCTAGTCTTACAGATGGGCCGAAATTCGTCTTCATCTTGCTTGCGTCATGCGTCCATGGGTGCCTTGGATAACTCGCGTTTCACTGCACTGACTATGCAAAAGTATACACTGATAATTTGTCGTAAATCAATACCTACATGGTATAGGCTAGGTGAAAATATTTAACACAACTAAAGAGACATTCAGCATTCAAAGATAAACAAAAATAAATAACGGCTGCAGTATATGCACGTGAGTTGACTTCGAATTAATCTCCGCAACGATCCTGTGAGAAACAGAAACAAAACCTTTTAGAGTCACACAAAACTGAAATGGTAGCCGTTTTCACGATGGATTATTTTGCGCGAAATGTTTTAAAACATTTTAAAAAGTTGTAAAATGTTTTAGTAGTAGCCGCTTTTACAATGGACTAATTTGCGATACATATTTTAACCCTCGCCCTACCGTCTCGTAGGGCGAGGGTTAAAACATGTTTCAGCAAATTAGTCCATCGTGAAAACGTCTACCACTATTTTTTTTTTAATGTTTTAAAACATTTCACGCAAAATAATCCATCGTGAAAACGGCTTGTGTTACTAATAGTGACGAATAATTAGAGCAAGTACTGTGGTGGTTCTCAAAGCGTTGAATTTCCCGCATCTTCAACAAGTACTTGAGCAAATACTGTCTTGTATGCGCCACGATCCCTCCAAAATTGATGATGTTTTGATGACATAACGTGCCTCTTAGCAATCTGATTTCGTATTATTCTGAGAAAAAACAACAACAAATAATTGATATTATGATTTGCTTTTTCCGCTTAAATATATATTGTTATGGCTTACAAGTAACATGATAACTCTTTCTAGCTTCTCTCAATCATTTCTGATATTTTTTCGTTTTTGAAGGTGGACTGTTTCATTTAAGCGTGTTCTATTTCACCTGCAAAATCTGGTTCCCGAAACTCCCCGCATTAGATGCAAAATTGCATTCGGATCACTCAATGCTTGGCAAGCATTCTTAAAATGGGAGTCGCCTCATCACTATTTAGGGGAGACCGGGGCGCGTTCTGTCACTTTTTTGTTAATTGGCCCTGGCGGTGACACCTTTAAGAGTTGGTGATTGATACTTTCCAATATTGTTACATGCACCAATAGCTTTCAATTGTTTTTAGGAGTTCAAGTGGTATCTCAGTTTATTTCGACACCAGAGTCTAAAATGTGGCGATGACTCATCTGACAGAACCTGCCCCATGTACGGGACACGTTCTGTCGCCTATGGGGGCACATTCTGTCACTGATGTGGCACTTCCTGTTATCACCGAACGGTTATCTGTGGCGTCCCTGCAGGGGGAAAGAGGGTTACATTCATCGCCATCATCAATAGTGTAGGAAATGACGGCCATATACGATCCCAACACTGCATTTTTGCGTTTTTCTTGGTTATCCATGCACGAATCAGGGCATATTTAACCATGTTAACTGGGAGTGAGGGGATTTTCCACGCAATGGCCTTGAAATCACCCCCCTCCCCCAGTGGACGCAAAGATCCACCGCAGTCAACAGCAAAAAAAACGCGTTGAACTGTCTCCACGGGCCCAGTGATAGAATCTTTTGCAATGAGGCCCCGCTGCCCCCCGCCCCCTCTCATTAAACGACTCTGCGCTGACGACCCAACGCCATCCCCTTCCCGGGTCAACAACTTTTCGCTAACGAAACGTAGCTAAACTGTTGCCCTCCAAACTCGAAGCCTAGATTCGCCAGCAGAAGTCACCCCAGTGCAAATTCCTTAGAAAAGGCCTTAAGGTACGAATAATGTGAACTGCATCGCACTACCCGATTCGTTTTAGGCTTGTAGTAGCGTACCAAATCTGTAAATAACAGGCAACCATTAGTATGGTCGTTTATAAGCGATGCAACCAGGAATCATGAACAGATTCAGTGACAGAACCTGTCCCAGATTGGGTGACAGAACCTGCCCCACTCGACATAGGTCACACTTTTTGTTTTTTTTACTGAAAACTTGGGAGAATGGGGCAGAATAACGCTCAGCGCAATATTCCGGACATTCGTGTCGCCCCATGACAGCATACCATTCAAAGACACTATACAATTCTATGAATAGGCACTAACCAAAATTTTGAAAACGGCGTGAGGTAGGCCGTGACGATTACTATAGAAAATACTTGGGCTATTTTTTGATCAGGTCAATATTGAGGTCACAGAGGTCAAAACAGGTCAAATTGTCCATATTTCGAGTAAATTGAGCATTGCTTCACTTAATCCGGGATAGCTCAGTAACTAACATAGCTAGGAGCGATCCGAAAAACACTGCATGCCATTGAAACATTCTTTCGCTAACATGTCCTCAGATTTGAGATAGGATTAATAGTTAAGGCTCCAGAGGTCAGTGAAGGTCAAAATGCTTAATTTTACTGAAAAAGTTTTTTGCTTATACTTTTTGAAGTATCAAAGGTAGGACAGCGATTTGGCCACCATCGTGTTCCTCACATCACGGCGCATCGAATCATATATCGTATGATCTAGCTAGGTCAAACTAAAATAGTTGACCTGACCTGACCTGAGGTCATGTCAAGGTCAAAACCAAATTTTATGTCAATCGATGGAGGTCGACAAGAGAAACAGAATGTTGAAAACCACAGCACTCTACTTCACGTAGAAGATGAGTTATTGTACAAAAACATATGACCTTGGGGCACATTGGATTTGACCTTAAAGAGGTCACGGAAGAAAAATACAACTTGCATTCTTCTGCTTAGCTTCAAAGTAGTGATTAGGATGAAAACTGACCACATTTAGCCAGGTTTTGTTGGATTGGTGCGCATTTCAATTTTCTCTATAATTGGAGGTCACAAAATTGACATGACCTCAGGTCACCGATATAAAAAAATCGGAGGTATTTGAACTGTAGATACTCGAGGCCTTATTACACACTGTGAGTTTCAAAATGTTTGGCTCACCACTGTGGCTTCGGCAAGATGTCAAACTTACAAAAATGTGTCTTGAGGTCAGGTCATTTAATGTGACCTGACAACGTGACCTTGAAAGTTAGGAAGTATTTTTTTTATGAAAGTGTGGATGATTGATGCCCAAAAAGCTATGCAAAGTTTGGCGGAGCTACGCGCCGCCGTTTTTCCGCTAGTCCTGAAAAACCTGTGGGGGGGGGGGGCGGATATCCGCCCCCGTCGGTGCGCGGGTTAATTTATTTTTTACTTATATTCTGTTTTGCATTTGTTTTGTTTCAAAACTCATAAACGATCGCCATTATAAAGCAGAGTAACGAAGATGTTACCTACAATGGCGCACCAAACACAATAAACGATTAAACAAACCCCTATACGAAGCAATGTATGGGTTTGTTTATAGTTATCAAGGCTCTGTTCGGCAGCTGCTCTTAGCGCGCACGAGTTGTTTTCTCTTGGCCAGTGCTAACAATATATGCTAGCGTTGTAATTTAAGGGCAATGATTTTAGTAGCGAAAGCTCTCTGGCGAATATCGATAATTTTGTGCTGCCAGCATGATCTTGGCGGATTTGGAATATCTCAGCAACTAGAGTGAATCTGGAGAAATGAAGTATAGGGCTAAATTCAGGGAAAAAAATATAGACCAGTGTCAACAACAGCTCCACATGCCCGATGTGAGTAGGCACACTCCCTTTAATAAGGTGTGCACTGTACGTTACTTCAATTAAACGATTGCCATGTGATTTCCAGACGCTGGTGAAGAACGACGGAATCTACCGGCTGAAGCTGTCCGCTCAGTCTCTGGACGGCCGCAAAACTGAGGTGGCCACGTTCGTCAAGGCGGTAAGTCGCCAACGGGCGGCCTCCTGCATGGATCCGTCTCCTACGATATGGGTGTTCAACTGTTCAGTTTGTCGGAGAGACCAATACTGCCTTGAGTTAAGTTGTTTTCCCCAGTAATGAGTCTTAAAGTTGGTACTGGGGGGGTGCCCCCCCTTTAAAAATGCCGCCAGCGTCAGATTAGTAGCTTGTAACTGTGAGCTGAAATGCCACCCGAGACTATGCAATGCGGCCTCAGCGTTATTGGCCGTGCGGTATTGTCTGAAGTATGGCGCTCCGACGTCCCTTGCACTGACAGTACTGTCACCTGACCGTGCCGAACTGGACGCCGGGGTTGGCTCATGTGGGATGGTCGGCGGCCTGCACTGACCACCGTACTGTCACCTGGACGCGTGCCGACTGGACCGGGGCTGGCTCATGGTGCGGATGGTCGCCGGCTGCACTGACACCGTACTGTACCTGACCGTGCGACACTGGACCCGGGGTGGCTCGTGGTGAGATGGGTCGCGGCCTGCACTGACACGCTGGTCACCTGAACGTGCCGAACTGGACCGGGGTGGCTCGTGGTGGGATGGTCGGCGGCCTGGCACTGACACCGTATTGCACCTGCCCGTGCCGACAGCTGGACGCCGGGGGGCTCGTGTGGGATTGGTCGGCGGCCTGCACGACACCGTCTGTCACCTGACCGTGCCGACACTGGACCCGGGGTGGCTCTTGGTGTGGATGGTCGGCGGCCTGCACTGAACCGTACTGTTCCCTGAACCGTGCGACACTGCACCGGGGGTGGCTCCTCGTGGGATGGTCGGCGGCCTGCACTGACACCCGTACTGTCACCTGACCGTGCCGACACTGGACCGGGGGTGGCTCTTGGGATGGTCGGCGGCCTGCACTGACACGTACTGTCACTGACGTGCCGACACTGGACCCGGGGTTGGCTCATGGTGGAAAATGGTCGGCGGCCTACACTGACACCGTACTGTCCACCTGACGTGCCCTGAACTGGACCCGGGCGGTGGCTCTTGGTGGGATGGTCCGGCGCCTGCACTGACACCGTACTGTCACCTGACCGTGCCGACACTGGACCCGGGGGTGGCTCGTGGTGGGATGGTCGGCGGCCTGCACTGACACCGTATTGTCACCTGACCGTGCCGACACTGGACTCGGGGTTGGCTCATGGTGGGATGGTCGGCGGCCTGCACTGAGAGTTGAGACCGTACTGACTGACACCTGACCGTGCCGACACTGGACCCGGGGAGGCTCGTGACGGCACGGTCGGCGGTCTGCGGGCATTGGAGTGACCAGTGTGAGACGCGGGGTGGCCTGGTGCGGTGGTTTTGTGAACGTGTGCTACCTGTGGCCGTAGTTTCGGCACTCGACTGCCTCGACTGGACTAAGTTACTGGACGACGAAGTTAGGTCGCGAGTGACGTGACCGCTCTTGAGGTCACCAGTTCAGTCCCGCCCTCCGACCGGTACGCGCGATCCTTCGTGCGTTTTGTAGTGTGTGGTCGCCGTTATTTTTAAGCGACCACCAAATCCGCATACGTATGGCGGATAAGGACGTGGCGAGTCTGGCGGAAAATGTGGCGCAGTTGTCTGCGAAATTCGACCGGCTGGGAACGCTGGTCGAAAGCTTGTCTGAAGGCCGTGAGAAACGTGATTTTGCCGCGACAGCCGCGAGTGAATCCGACAACGCCGGTCGTCGGCACGTCGAAGTTGACGAGCAGCGCCTACCAACGCAGAGTGCCGTCGGTGGCTCATACAGTGAGCTCCAGAGTGAGTTCCGTGCTATTAAAGAGAGCGTGGCGAAGATTAAACTACCGTCTGATCTGGCCGTCTGGGACAGCCGTGCCGGTTCCAGCAGGTCTGATCTGCCAAAGTTTAACCTGATACTGAAGTCCACCAGGTTCCAAGAAATGGTTCTGAAGCTGTTATCTACCTGCAAAACGTCTGACCCTTTGCTTTCAAGCATAAAAACGGTGACATCGGCCCACCTCCGTTACCTCCAAGAGGAGTATACTCAGCTACTGGTGAGTAACCAGTTCGATGAAGGCACGTCGAAGCTGTTTGCCACACTGCAACAGAACCCGGCTGCCTTCCCGCCGTGTGCCCTGGAGAACCTTCACCGTGCCGTCGCCATAGCCGGTGCTCGCCCACATCGACAGGTCAGTTTGGCGTCATCTCGCGGCCGTGGATTCTCCTCGCTGCTCTGTTTCGGGCGAGGCGACGGCCGCGGCTACCGCTTCGAGCAGTTTCGCCGGCCGGGACCTGGCACGCCGCCAGCTGACTGGACGGCCGCCCGCGGCCGTCCTCGCCTGAGGCCGGAGGCCTGTTGACAGATCTGCTGATCGCCGAACCGCAGACTGCGGTTCGGCGGCCAGCAGTGGTCCGAAGCCGGAGGTCCGTTCACGAACAGCTGCGGTTCGGCGGTTACCAGCTGGCTCTATCACCGCTCCTTCCCCATGCGTCACCACAGGCAGGCGTCTCTTGAACACTGAACGCCGCACTGCGCAAGTTACACAGCTTTTTGATCCTGCGGTTCGGCGGTTGCTTCGTGCCAACCGCCGGAACCGCCGCCAACCGCAGCCGTGTGACGTCATACCTTTCGCCCATCCCCACCTTTAGTTAGCCCTCCCGGCTTCGTACCACTGCTGACCGCCGAACCGCAGACAACTGCAGGTCCGTGAACACCTAACAGGCCTCGGGGGTGGTAACTAAATTGTATGTTCTGACCGTACACATTCCCTGCGGGAATCCCCAGCGGGAATCCCCAAGCGGCGTACATTTGGAGTGCACTACTTCTACCAGCAGTTCGTGCAATGTTCCCTTTAAGCTCATAAGGAAAGGGGCGGGGCTAGAGCCTGCTGGTAACCTCGAACCACAGGATGGTCGTGAACAGGGCCCGGGTCACGTGACTATAACCTGGCGCAGCATGCGGGCGGCGGGAGGGTCAAGTGAAACCGTTTCTTCTTGGTGCTGGTGGTGTTTTATCCGTATGTGATGCCGATCTGTCCTGCCTGGGAGCACATTGGCGCTCCCAGTATGGTAAAAGAAGGAAAATATAGCCTTTGCTCATGTTATGATGATGCAGATATGACGATGAAAATGTTAAATACAACACAACCCTGTTTTTCGACTTGCGGCTTCTTCAGGGCTAAAACAAAATGTCCTCTAATTTCCTTTAATAAGTTTTGTTTTAGCCCTGAAGAAGCCGCAAGGCGAAGTATAGGTTTGTGTTGTATTTAACTTTTTCCTCGTCATATTTTTATCATCATTACGTGAGTAAAAGCTATATTTGCATTCTTTTTCTAAACACGCTCATCACAGCCATCCAGTATATATGTTCCCAGTATGGTGATTGACTGGGTTACAAACGGTACCAAAATGTTTCGCGTTTTGTCCGTGGAACCCGAGCCTTGCAACTTCGTGTATAAATTCCTTACATTACTACCAAGGAATAGCCACAAGCAAATGAATTAAACTTAATACAAAATGTGAGTTATAAACTAATTTCATTTGTTGTATCTTCCTGTTCACTGGTGGGCATGGGTATCCATAAGTGAACAGGGGAGGTGCCACCAGTGAACAGGGGGATTCAACCAGTGAATAGGGGACTTTTACCATGAATAGGTGGGCGGTGGGGTTTTCTGCTGATGTTCACTTGATGCTTGTTGACAATGCATTGACACTCGACACTTGATTATCTCTGTGACGCTCTACAATAATAAAACATAAAATGCGTAAACATAAAATACAAAAATAATAAAATGCGGCGCCCTAAAGCCACAATCATCATCATACAATAATAAAACAACAACTCTGAATGCTGTAACGAGGGTGGGTCCTCATGGAACGTGATGATTCCCTTGGTCCTGGCCGTAGAGCCGTTCGTGGAGTTAATCAGCCTAACCAATATATCTCCTGCATTCACTGTCGAAAAGTTTAGGTTTTCCCACAGAAAGATCCACCAGTGAATATTTGTTCACTATTGGGCACCCACCCTGTTCACTGGTGGGCATGCAACATATTGAAAAACAAAACAAAAATTGAGGGGAAAAATTACATGGCTGTTTCAAACTACGACTTCTACATCATTCAATGGACATCGGAAAAGGTGTCACTTAAGCTAATTTCACTGGATATAAAAATATAACGTTTCTGGAAAGCAAAAAACGCTAATCAAAAACCAAACGGCAAACTCAACAATCAGCTGTTTGTGTCCTGACAGAATCAAATGACAGGAGCCATTGCTGTTCACAACTTTAAACATCATCGCTTTGTGTCAGCTACTACCACCGACATCGATGTAATTATCACATTACTAATATAGGCTGGAGGGGCACCTGTTCACTGTAGGCGCCATGTTCGCTGGTGGGCAGTGGGCACTCTCCCCTATATATGCTCCCAGTATGGTGATTGACTGGGTTACAAACGGTACCAAAATGCCCTTTTCTCGTGAACCCGAGCCTTGCATGTTCGAATCCATCTTTTGATGATACCGATAGTGATTTTGTTCGTGCCGAGATAAACAATTTGTTGTTCAACGGGGTCGTGGAACGTGTTCATAAAATGTCGCGATGTGTGTCGCCATTAAAAGTCGTGCTAAGAAGAATTGCAAATTTAGGTTGATCTGCGACTTACGCTATGTTAAAGGGAATGTTTCTTTGTATTGGTTTTGAACTGAGATAGCGATTTTCTTTGGCTTATTAACAAGTATTAGTGACTCAAACTATTTTTCCCAAAACTTTACCGCTTTGAAGCAATTTAATTTATAATTTGCAAAATGTGTCTAGGGTAGTGCTGCCGCTGATTGGCTGAAAGCGACTTCAAGATTGCACTCATTGCTATTCCTGGGAGAAAAACGTCTTGTATTTCTCGAACCTTCGCTGGATTACCTGCAGCGAGTACGATAACAAGACTTGTTTATATTCAAGTCGCCATAATGGTCTACAACGATTGTGCCTATTCCCCATGGCTCTATGGTTCAATAATAACGTTACTGTTCCAATTACAAATATTAAGTTAACCCTCGCCAGTGCAGGGGGGAGGTGGATGCCACCATCGGTTTTTCCAGAATAACTCACGTAAATATCAACTGATCGCGATAAAACTTTCAGTACCCTACTTTGCATCAATTTGGCACGTACTCTGCAAATTTCGAACTTCTAACCCGTATGACCCATGACCTTTGACTTGTTTCTCAAGGTCGTGTTTTGCGAACTGGCGGTCCCGTTAGTAACGATCTTGAAACATGTGCAGTTTCCGAGTGTTTAGAATTGTATCGTGAACAAATGTTAATCGAGTGAAGGTGGCCTTATATTTTATAATAGTTCATGTTCTGAAACTTATTTTAACCCGCGCCCGACTGGGTCCTCTGCATTTCCTTCGCCGACTGGGGGGGGGGGGTGTTCTGAACAGCCCCCCTCTAACTCGGCTCCCATGGCACGTAGACCAAAACTAAAAGACACTGGTCGATACCGTTATCAAAAATCATTGCGAAACTATTTCAGACTTTTTTCGCTCAGCGTCAAAACTCAGGTCACAGAGGTATGAAGGTTCAATTTTCAAGTTTTAGGACTGCTACAGAAACCCCAAATATCTCGGAACTATGCTATCTAGAAAACGTTCAAAAGACAATCGCTAGCCAATGAAATTTGCATGCATGTATGTCCTCAATAATTGACCTCCAACGGTAATGTTTAGCTCTAGAGTCATTAAAGTCAAAAAAGCTGATTTTGGCAAAAATATTTTCGTACATAACTTCTTTACCTACCAAAGAAACGCCATAACTGTTTTACGCATCGTGTTTTGTCTCGCAAGGCGCTTTTGAACTATGTCAAATTTGATCATGTTAGGATCACTTGAAAATTGACCTAAGGTCAGGTCAGTGGTGACTCAAAGAGGGTCATGTTGCATATCAGCAAGATGTGTCTTGACGAGACACACCTGGTGAAGAGTTGCAGTTCTCTATCTTCATATGGCCAAGTTATTGACACAAAGTGTTGGTGACTCGGATGACCTGAGATGACGTTATGTTCCCTGAGCAAAACCTGCACTTGGATCTACATAATATATATGATAACTCCATCCAGAAGGAAAGGGACTGATATCGTCGATAAGAAAGCATTTGATTATTTCTCCATTGACTTATAATGGGGAGATCGCACAATTGACCGACCTAACGTCACCGATCAAAAAATTCAAAATAAACATTTTGTAGTACTAATGACTTAACTGTAATCTGAAGGTTAATAATCGATCCCTTAAAAACTGTAGTTAATGGCACGACCGCAAACGTTTTTTGTAGGTAGGGTCACTGACCTGACTGGTGAACTGACTGAACCCTGACCACGGAAACTGATTTTCGCAAAATGTCCCGGAAAGAACAGTGACAATTAGTTAATGCAAATTTGGCGGCGCTACGCGCCGTCCGTTTTTCGTTATCTTGAAAAACATGAGGGGGGTGTTCAACACCCCCCCCCCAGTGGGGCGCGGGTTACCTAAAAAACGAATAAATAAACCCGACGTTTCGCGTTGGATCCGCTTTATTCACTGGGAAAAAATAATAAAAAAGTGAGTAAGCGATAAACGCGAAACGTCGGGTTTTAGTTTGAAATAAGTTTCAAAACATGAACTATTAAAATAATATGAGGCCTTCCTTTCACTCGATTAACTTCCGAGTGTTAGTTGTTCAGGAGCATATGCAAAGGTGTTTCTAGGTGGCAGTTGTTGCTTCTGCAGAGATTGGGATCTCGATTTATATTTTCAGAGGTCAACGGAGGTCACTGACCTCCGATGACCTGAGATGTCTTTTTTCGTCTTCTGAACGTTTCTAGTGCAGTTTGTGACGCTGATTTCAATTCTGGGGTCCATATACCATGACTATATGTTCCACTGGGTCATGCGCTGCTAAAGGTCAATCGAGGTCACTGACCTCAGATGACCTGACATGACTTTTGTATGAATTTGTCAGTTTGTAGGTAAATTTGTTATGCTGATTTCAAATTTGGCGTCTATTTAGCATTTTAAGATGTTATTTTACGATTTTAGCTTCATAAGTTTTCATTTTTTAGTTTTTACACATTTACGATTTGATGACATTTGGGCTTTGACATGACCTCAGAGGTCACCTAATGACCCAGGACCTTAAAATCAGATTTCAATGGCTTCCTCTCGTCACAAGCAACACGCTCGTTTTTTTAATCGAAGCTTTCGAGGAATCGAAGAACAAATATCCATTTATAACAGAATCTCTTATATGATTTCGCTCAATCAGGGCCAAATGCCAAGGGAGAGGTGTATCATACTTCCCCCCCCCCCACACACACAACACACGGTGCACGCAGTGATCTGCCCTACAGCGGGCAGGGTTAAAAGGAATATAGCACCTTCCAACATTAGTTTTTAACTGAGATAGCCAGATATGTCGGTGGCTGAGAAACCCCCAAATCCGAAATTTTTCCCCCCAAACGACCTGATTTGCTGAGTTTTCAACGCCAAAAAACCGTTGTCATATGTGTCATATTTCAACGTCACAAATCCCGTGACGTTTTCGCATACTCATCAGTAGTTACTCCACTGTGATTGCCAAGCGCACTTCGCTTTTTGAAACCGCCGCCAGTATTTCAGTTACCTTGCGTCCGCCCCGACCCGCACCGACGGGTCGGTCAGGCGCTCGGCACACTAGTGGTTCACGTATGCGTGCCCCCACGTTCCCTACCCGGCGCGACAAGCGCCGGTCGACCCACCAGCGCGTTTCACGCCTTACCGGGCACCATCGTGCGGTGCCGGCACAGCAGCTGTCACTGGCGGGGCCGCAAAGTTTGCCGTTCGATGCCTCCTTGTGACGACACAACTCGCTTTGCTGACGCAAGATTGATGACGTCAACATGTAAACATATTACTTTTTTTCAAAATTACAACAAATTCGACTTTTGTCGCAAAAAATTGTGGGAATGCCAGGACCGTAATCAGGGCATTCTTCTCCATTCATTCTACATACTTTTCCCAGAGTGCTATATCCCTTTAAAGGGAATCCCTGTTAAAGGTAATATAGCACCTGGGAAAAGTATGTAGAATGATGGGAGAAGAAATGCCCTGATTACTGGTCCTGCATTCATTTTGCCCGAAAAAAAACGTCAGAATTTGTTGTAATTTGAAAAATTAGTTAATATGTTTAACATGTGACGTCACACCAATCTTGCGTCACCAAAGCGAGTTGTGTCGTCACAAGAGGCATCGACGGCCAAACTTTTCCGCCCCCCAGGTGGGACAGCTGCTCGCGCCGGCACCGACGATGAGTGCAAGCCGTTAGGCTGAAACGCGACCTGGCTGGGATGGACCGGCGCTCGCTCGCGCCGGGTTAGGGGACGTGGTGGCACGCAACGTGAACCACTAGTTGTGCCGAGCCCTGACCGACCGTCGGTGGCGGTCGGGCGCGACGGCGAAGGTAACTGAAATACTGGGGCGGACGGTTCAAAAAGCGAAGTGCGGCTGGCAATCCACAGTGCAGTAACTCACTTGATTACGTATGCGAAACGTCCACGGGATTTGTGACGTGAAATATGACCACAAGACCAACGGTTTGTAGCGTTGAAAACTCAGCAACTAGGTCGCTTGCGAGGAAAAATTTCGGATTGGGTTTCTCAGCACACCCGACAATCTGGCTATCTCAGTAAAAAGCTGATATTTTACTGAGAAAGGCCCGCCATAAATATTCGCCAATATTATTCACTCTCCGTAAACTAAGCAGAAACATAAAGTTGCCATGTGCAACTCACAGTTCTCAGCCGCACTTATCTTCACAATTTAATACAACAACGCGTATATTTAAACAACTTTTCGTGAAATTGTGGAGACATTCCCTTAAAGTTTGTGAGTCCTCCTCTTCGTAATCGAAGATCTTCCAATTTCTCCGCATATTGATGGCACCAATAAGCGCGCAAGTCAATACTCGACTTGTGCGATGATTTTTATCACTTCTCGGTACAGACTACCGCCCTTACATCCCGCATACTATTTTTGACATCGTGTTTTGCATTGCCATGTATTGGGCGCAAATTGACCTCAGTTGTCGGCGCGCCCGAAAACCCCAATAAACAAACAAGAGGTAAAGATACGTTGCGTTGCTATTGCACTGCAGGTGGTGAGGACTGAGGAGCGATATGAGTCGAGAGCGATATGAATAGAGAGCGATATGAATCGAAAGCGATATGAATCGAAAGCGATATGAATCGAAAGCTATCCTGCACAGCTCTGATATGTTTGGGGAAACTATCGAATATACGGACAGGCCTCAGCCAAGCTCTGGTGACCTTGATATTGACCTGATCTGAGCCAAAAATGCCCAAGCAGTTTTGACGTGAACTCTGACGACCTATCGAACGGTGCCTATTTGATTCGCCTACTGGAGCCGAGTTGTCCAGATGTCCTTCCCTCGGCACGGCGAAGGTGGCCGAAGACCGGCACGGCGTGGGTTAAAACTGATTATAATTATATGTTGCGGCACGTCGTTAAGTACGACAGCACAATAAGCAGTAGATTACGGAATCAAACGTTCCAGCGTTGAGCTGGGATGCGATCGATCACTTTGAGGATAACTTTGTGTAACATTTTCGTTCCACCAGTCTTTTCGAACGAAAAAACGGCATGTGTCCCAGACATTTTTGGTTCTTGAAGGAAACATGTGCCCATTGAATACAGCATCTCTTATAATATTTCGTCAACTATTTTATACAGCTGAATCAGCGCAGGCAAAGGCGATACTATTAGTGGCGGCAGATTGTATTTTCAGATGGGGGAGCAAAACAATCTCCAGTCCCCTCCCCCCTGGAGCGTCAGGCCCCTCATAACGGACGATGGCTATCTCATACCGACCGAGAACTCCCTCAGGACGAACGAGGACCGACCAGGAGCCCCTCAGGTTGACTGAGGGCACATTCAGGGCTCTCGGGCAAATACATCGATGTTTCCTGAGGGCCCCTCTTACAAATTAATGGGGCAAATCATATGTCCCCCCTAACTTCTTGAGTGTGGGAGGGCAGCTACCCCCACTGCTCCCTCTGCCTCCGCCCGTGCCTATTATTATGTTTAGCGGTATATACTCGAATTGGGCACGGCCCGGTGTTGCTGAGATGTTACCCATATCACCATCCCCCCCCCACACACACACTGAGACTGCACGGTAAGCTGAGCTGCGCCGTTTCCCAGTGTATTTTAGACCGTGGCTACGCCAATGACTACGGCCAATGGTCTCGGTCCAGATTCCTACCAGCCCAGTTCAGTGAGCTGTGTCAGCCTGCGGTTGTGTGCGTGTGGTGGGCGTCATTGTTTCTCAGTCGGACCCGTCCCTGTTGTTCGCAGTGTCAGCTGGCCGAGTCGGGTCTGCGCGACACGCTGCTGCTAACGATGGACGCCGCCGGCAGTCTGGTGGCCGCCAGTCAGCTGACGGACGCCGGCCGTTGTCATGGCGACAGCTCGGCGGCGCTCGACGGGCTGCACGGCTTCACTACGGACGTCACTATCCGCCAGACTGAGCAGGGACCCATGTAAGCAAGGGGAAATAGAGACGGAATGAATCGGACCCGTGTCAGACAGGGAAGATAGACACAAGTCGGCCTATGCGTATGCAATATATCCGTTTCGTTCATGTCAGCTGGTAAAATACATTATTTAATGTATTCTCTAGTAGCCTCGGTATTTTATTTTTTACCGACATTTTACATAATGTTTGACACTGGAGTTAACCACACTCCTTGTGGTCGATGTGGGGAGGGATTTTGTGTGCATTGCTATGCACACATGTGCAGCAGCTTTGGATGTGTGTTTATATGACCGGAATGTCCGTTCGCAGCCCCGACACAGCCAGCTTCATCCAGAAGGTAGAGCAGGAGAAGATGGCAAAACAGCGCGGTGAGACCAAGGACAACCGGTCGTTCATCGCCAAATACGTGAGTAGCGTCTACTCAGGAAAAATATTGGCCAGTAGTGTGGTTGGAAATGAGTGTTTGATGAATCGCCAGTAGGCATTGCGTAGTAGGATGATAGCCCCAAACGGTCTGGACTCTGGCCCCATTTTAAAGCTCGCTGCCTAGTCTTTGAATGACCACCTTGCCTCTAACTGCCGTCCGTCCGCCCTGAGCCACACCGTGTGTATACCGCGCTGGGCACGCCTCCTTGCGAAGCGCTGGACGCCGCCATGGCTCTGTTTTCTGACAGCTCCGCTCTCTCTCTCTCTCTCTCGTCTCCCGCCAGTGGATGTATATCGTGCCTGCCGTGCTGCTGCTGATGGTGTCCGGCGGCTCAGATCCGCCCACGGGAGGTGCTGCACGCTGAGCGGGTCCGCCCCAGGAGCGGGTCCGCCCCAGGGCGGTGCTGCACGCTGAGCGGCTCCGCCCCAGCAGACCTGACATGCCGTTCTGCTCCCGGCCGGGTCTGCAGCTGGCTCTAGGCTCTGTGTACGCCCGGCTGGGATCTCCCCGGCGTGATGGTTCGACGCGCTGCAGCCAGCGACGGAGCGGTGTCTCTGTAACGCCGCGTCAGGAGGCTAGAGAGGCTCTCCTGTGGTAGCTAGAGACTGGCAGTCTGCCGCGAGAGACACGGGATGTCACGCCGGTCTGGTGTTCCGATGACAAACTGGTGATTCGTGCCGTGATTGGTGAAAGGTGTCACCCGCTGCTATCGGGGACTGGTGTTGGTGATTGGTGAAGGATGCAGGAGCCTGGCCGGACTACTGGATGGAGATGCCCGTACATCCTGTTTTTCTGTGTGGTGCATGTGTGTACCTGTTTGTGTACGTGCGTGTGCGTCTGTGTGTGTACGTGTATGTGCGTGTGCGCGTTTGCGTCTGTGCGTGTCTGTGACGCCGTATTATTCAGTCACGCTGTGAGTTGTGTGTGTATTAGTTGCCACCAGGGTTGCCGGTGTTATGTTGGATACGTAATCAAGTCATATTTGAGTGAGTGATGCAATCGATCATATTCGCAATTCGCAATAGACTGCACCGTGTGGATATACGTTTTGAAGGTCATAACATGGATCAAAGATCATCATTGACGATGATCTTTGCAGAGGAAATTCTTCCAGGTCAATATCTACCAGACATGTGCCTGGATCCCGGGATACAGCGACCAGCTGAGATCCAGATGTGTCCTGTGTCCCGGGATCCACATGGAGCACCAGATCCAGGTACACAACAAGTCAAGGGACCCACAAAGATACCAAAATCTGGATATATTTTATGTCGAGCGATCCACTGAGATATCCCAGATCCAACTTCAGGATCCAGACAAAGGTCTACCATCCAGTTCCACACTATTTCTTGAACCTGCCTACGATCCAGTCACCTAACGCTTTATAGATCCGGTGCCTCTGGCAGCAAACGTGTTGTGTATACCATAATTAAAACCAGGGGAGGCTTGATAGAACCTAAAAAGGTGACTTAGAACAGTGAAGACTCCTAGTGACGTTTTCCTCATTTTGACGTCTCATTGGCACATACCCCACGTCACGTATTTATGGCGCCACAAAGCCTAAATCATCATCATTGACGTCTCATTTTCACTTGGTGCCTTATATTTTCAATTCTCGACGCTTGTAAGGGCTACAAGACAAAAAATATATCCTACAAATTCTAAGCTAACTTCAATTCACATTTCTCTATCACCTCAAATGAAATACCAATGACTCACAAACACACACACACACACAAATGTCGCTCTGCTGTCGCGTTTCGAAGATCCGGCGGGTTGTAATACGGTACGACTAGGCTAGTCAATCCAGGACGGATTGGGTTACCGTAGAACGGATCGTACCAGGACGGATTGGGTTACCGTAGAACGGATCATTCCAGGACGGATTGGGTTACCGTAGAACGGATCGTACCAGGACGGATGGGGTTACCGTAGAACGGATCGTACCAGGACGGATTGGGTTACCGTAGAACGGATCGTACCAGGACGGATTGGGTTACCATAGAACGGATCGTACCAGGACGGATTGGGTTACCGTAGAACGGATCGCACCAGGACGGATTGGGTTACCGTAGAACGGATCGTACCAGGACGGATTGGGTTACCGTAGGATGGATCTGGCTGGCTGGGGTTGGGCCGATGCTCGCCGGCTGGCGAGGTTGCCTCCTTCGTCCGGCCTTCGTTACGATGCCGGCATCCTCACGAGTACAGACTAGTCCTCAGCTGATGATCCTCAGTCAGCTGACCTGCCGACATATGGTGAAGATGGTGTGTGACATTGTGGGCAAGAAGTGGCAATGAAGGTGCGGGTGTCTGAATACGAATTGCGTGTAATACGGTGAATCGAAAATACCAAGAACTGACACACGGCTTTCTTCTGATAATGCAACAATTGCTGAGTGGGCGCGATATCTAGTCTTTTGGGATTTATCCCGTAGTCATTTTATAAATACTTATACTCTGGGTCACTGTTCAGAGTGTGAATTCACATTGATCTGCTGTCTGTAAAACGTTTTTTCTTCTCATTCTCATCGTTTCCGGACGTTTGATTTGCCCCTTTCAGACAGATTTGTTGGGAGCGGCGATTACTGTCACTAATGTCCGCCCGCTAATAATTGTACCCCGTGGCCCGTACTTACACTATCTTCAACATCTCGCACATTAATCGTTATAGTGTAGTTCACAATGACACTTTTTTACTACATACCTAATGGCTGACAGAAATAAGCATCTCACCAGGACTTGCGAGCTGGTTGTCGTTCCTGAGTGACGACAGCAGCGACGTCTCCATCGCACTGTCACTGCGGTTGTTTTCATTGTTGTTATTCAGTTCACAGTCGACGGATCCCTCCTGTGACAGCTCCACCGTGGCCCCCACCTGGGCGTGAGAGGCAAGAGTCGGTGGTTTACCCGGCGGTGCAATACAGATGGAACTTCTCGGTAATACTGATAATTGGCAACATCGATTGACTCTTTGCGTTTTATAGTATTTAGCCGTTTTCACAATGGATTATTTTGCGTGAAATTTTTAAAACATTTCAAATGTTTTAGTTGTATCCGTTTTCACAATGGACTAATTTGCGAGAAATGTTTTAACCCTCACGCTATGGTCCCGTAGGGCGAGGGTATTTTTTTTTCTCGCAAATTAGTCCATCGTGAAAACGGCTACTACTTAAACATTTTAAAACATTTCGCGCAAAATAATCCAATCGTGAAAACGGCTTAATTTGCTTCTTTTTCCGAATTGTCCGATTTTCTCACCTCCGGTGATAGGTGCAATACTGGACGATATAGGCCGGGATCGGTGCCGGTTCGGGGTTGACAGATCTCCCTTGCCTTTCGGGGAGGCAGAACGCAGCCAGATCTCTGTGATGTGAGTTGATGTCCTCAAAGCAGCTTTAGCGTCAACCGGTCCCGGTAAACTGCCATACTTCACATGTTAAAGGAAATAGTTCACCTTGGATTTTGTCAAAACACGATATTGACTAATAATTTTGAAATACAACTTCTTTTCATGTCCAAAATAGCCATACATCGGCGACGATTCAGGACAGAAAGGACTTACATTATTAATTTTATCAAAACTATATGCGTACTCTCTGCAACGTCAAAAACGTGCTCAGCCAATCAGATATTCGGAAGTAGTCGCGTAAGAATTTACTGCAATAGCCTCTGCCAGGTGCGGTAGGGCCCCATCATTCTTGAACCATTCCTTCGACAAAAAAAGTCCAATACACTCGGCTTGGAGAGCCCTTTCAAGCCCAGAAAACTTGTTAGTTAGGGTTTTTTCAACACGGGCTACAAAACTGCTATCTCAGTTCAAAACCCATGTTGAAGGTGAACTATTTCCTTTAACATTAATATAGAAATTATCCTTATGGAATGTCCAGTTATGTGTGAGCTACAAATTTTATTTCACTTACTGAACTTATATGATAAGATTTCGTAGTCATACTGCAGCATATATAACATACTCGAATTTGAAGTCTGAATCTGGGCCTGGTATCCACACTTTACTCTAGACAAATCGCTGAACGATTATCCCACCACCATTGATGGCCCGGTTTCGACTGACCGTCGTGCCCGCGGAGGCTGCGCTGTCGCCGCCGGCAGGCTGCTGCTGCTGCTGCTGCTGCTGCTGCTGCTGCTGCTGCTGTGGCGGGCGTCCCATCCTGACGGCAGTCTGGCACCGTCTCGCCCGACGTCCCTCCGCCTCGGCCAGTGTCCACAGGTGGCCAGCGCCGCTGCCCGCCTTGCAGCCCTTCCGGAAGTTGGGGTTCATCGACAGGTTGTGGCGTACGCTGTTCTTCCAGCGATCGTCGCACGTCTTGTAGAAGGTGAAGTGTTTCCTGGAGCACAGCGTAGGTCCCATTAGCACATTATGCATAAGACACGGTACGGTTGGATAATATGGGCCTGTTCCCGTCGCGCCTCTAACCGCCTCTAACCTCCTCTAGATGCTCCAACTGCAACTGCTCTGTGTTAAAGGGAATAGTTCACCTTGAAAAAATCGAGAAAAACTCAGAAACGATGAAAGAGAAAGCAAGAGTTAAGTATCGTATTACATAGTCAAAGAAACCTATATTTACGGCGAAAAAGCAAATTAAAATGTCATTATTTGGTGATAATTTCATATTTTTTCCGTCAAAGTAATGCGAAAATCAACTGGCTGAGAAAGCATGCACGTCATCGATAGTGAGGGCGAATCGTGTCGTATAGCATGGTGGTACTTTGCCCAAGTACTGTGAAGATGCCGGAAAATACAACGCTTTGGAAAAACCATACAGTAAACTTGCTTTAAGTAGGTTATTCGTCACTATTATCTTCAACTAGAAAGTGTAGTGTCCGCGCCATCGTCGGCTCACTGTCCGTGTTTGGCGTGCCGTCTGGATTATTGTTCACAAGGTCCATGCAACGTATACACGTCACTGGCGTACCGGTCTCGCCGGTCGGCTCCTATCACTCAGCGGGCCGGCTGCGCCGCGGGCGTCCAATCCAAAACAGCGCACGCCTGCGTAAACTGGTACGAAGGTGGGGACAGAGTGGGGACCCTCCCCCACTCAACGAGTGAGTGGGAGGGGACAGATCAACAATTTGTACGCGAGCCTGGAACGTTGTCAGGCACGCGGCTGGAACGCTACGCAACCGCTACAGAACGTTGTTTTACAAAAATGTTTATAATAAGATTTAAACATCAAAATCACTATGCATAGCAATACCCTGACAAATTCATTCTTGGGCAATAAAAAGAATGAGGTATCTTGAAACAGTATGTTTTGTCCAGCACTTTACAACTTCCCAAGTCTTACGTCATCTGTGCGTCAGTAAATCATACCGTCAACTCAGCCCCAAATCAGCCAATAGCGATTGAGTTAAACCGGGTTAAATACCCCGTCCCGACCTTTAAGGAAATGAAATATTAAATAATTAAGGAGGTTTTTCTTGAAATGTAAAAGCGTCACAAGTCATTTTTGAGCATCGCGCCACAACTTGGCTATCTCAACTCAAAACCCTATGTTAAAGGTGAACTATTCCCTTTAAAGAATACGACTTGACCAAGTGGGAGCAACTTTAAGAGGTTAGAGGTGCGGCGGGAACATGCCCATTAATTTAGGAGGTTCGGCTGGGTATTCGCGCACCGTGGCTTCGTGACCTCCCGTGCTCGACATTTGCTTCTGACCGGAATGCCGAATGATGTGCGATCAATGGCAGCGGACGTTCACAACAGATGTCGTCACAAACTGGGTTTCGGGTGTTCCAATCTTTGAGAGCCCGTGTAACTTTCGACAATGAAATTTGCACTTAATAATATTAACGCGATAATATTAGCGACTGAGAGACGAGGTGGATGGCTAAACACTTAAAGTGAGTGTGCTTCTCTTTTGGAATGTCAAATATATTTTGAGTGTGGTAAGAAGCTATTGGTTTTATCATTGGTTACGATAAAATTCATGTCTGGAGCCCCTTTAGTTGAATTTGTACTTATATTCTGTTTTGCATATTGTTTGTTTCAAAACTCATAAACGATCGCCACTACAAACAGAGTAACGAAGATGTTACCTGCAATGGCGCACCAAAGAATATTAACAACCCCATACGAACAATGTAAAATAGTTATCGAGGCTCTGTTCGGCAGTCAGCTGTCAGCGCGCACGAGTTGTTTTCTATTGGCCAGCACTAACAATATATGCTAGCATTGTAATTTAAAGGCAATGTTTCTAGTAGCGAAAGCTCTCTGGCGAATATCGTTAATTTTGTGCTGCCAGCATGATCTTGGCGAATTTACAATATCTCAGCAACTAGAGTAATCTGGAGAAATGAAGCATATGGCAAAATATCAGAAAATATGTTCTATGACCCAGTGGTGGCACAACTCCACAAGGCCAAATGTGAGTAAAGCAACACTCCCTTTAACATTGGCACTATACTAGGCTTTAGGATACATAACACATGAAGAACTCCGGAAGAAGGTTATCCGGTGGCGGGAGCGGAAAACTGCTCTGTACTGCGCACAAGACAAATTCTCATTGCTTCGGCACTTTGGAGCAGCATCTGCCAAGGCCAAGGACAGCTGGGGAATCGATGTGCTCTCTTGAGACCAGTCTCGCCTTTTGCGATATGAGAGCTATACAACCATGTTCTTATTAAGAAGAAGCGGATGATCCCATTGTGAAACTTAGCTTTATATTTAATACAGGACTGAAACAACGGAACTGCGTGCGTCTGTTTCAATTTAGCCGTTTGACGTGACCAACTGTCACCATGCACCTACAGTGGCGGATCCAGAGGGTGGGGGGCTTTTCCGTAGTTGATAGTACACATTTCGCAGTTGATAGTACAAAAACTACGGGACATTAGAAGGAAATGGTCTAAAGTAGCCACCATGAGTGAGTATTTGTGACGATATCATATACCGGCGTTCATTTTTTTTTAGTGCACTTAACACGGCAAGAAACCATTTTTTGGTGTATTTAAACGAATTCGTCGAAAATTAAGGTCCCAAGCGGTCTGCCGTTCTCAGTAGCACATACACTGGCGCGCTCCACGCAGCCACGACCTTCCTGATAATCGCGGCGCTTCCGGCGTCGCCCCGAACCCGGACAGTCTCACATCAGAACGCGGGCAGTCTCACAGCAGAGCGCAGCACGGCAGGGCAGTCTCACAGCAGAACGCGGGCACGGCAGGACGCGGACAGCAGTGCGGGACGGTTCCGACTCCGAGACGAGACCGGGGCGACACACAACTCCGAGGCAGCACGGGTCGCCGTCAGGACTACGCGAGAGTCACTCCGAGTGTCTGGCCCACATCAGTGTAACGGGTCCGGAGCAGCAGTCAGGACTCAGCGAAACTGCCCGCGCTGAATCAAGACCAACCGACCGATCGAGAGTGCATCGGGACTGCTCCCGAGAGCGCGATGGGACTGTCTTAGAGCTTCGCCGGGAGTGTGCCGAGAATGCACTGAGACGTCGCCGGGAGTGCATCAAAACCACACAGGAACGGCATAAGATCACCTCGGGACAGCATCCAGGTAACGCTAGCACTGCATTGAACTAGATCGGAACTTCACCGAAATAACACCGGAAGTTCACCGAAATAGCACCGGAATTTCACCGGAACTCCACCGGAATTTCATCGGAACTCCACCGGAACTCCATCGGAACTCCACCGGAACTCCACCGGAACTCCACCGGAAATACGCCGAAACTGCGATACAGCAGCTGCACAAGCTTTCGGCCGGCGCACTGCAGGTCAGTAGCTCAGTGACTGTGATTTGAACAGCGGCGGCGTCGTCCCATGGCCAGCATGCGGCTCCTGCTGCTGCTGCTGCTGCTGGCTTGTCTCCTGTTCGGCTGCATGGGCGCTGTCACACGGCAGACCCGTGGCGGCAGGGACCACAACAGAGCTCGCAGGGAGGCCGTGTCCGCGGAGGACATTGTCAAGGCTGCAGCTGCCGAGTTCGAGAGCCGTGTACGTGCCGCTGCTGATGCCGCTGCCGCCCGGCTAGAGGAGCGTCTCGCTGGGCTAGAGAAACTGCTCGCTGACCAGTCGACTCTGCTGAACGAGGCGCTGACCGGCCTGGCGACTGTGACCGCGTGGCAGCGGGACAGTCAGCGCAGCGTGACAGCCTCTTCCGGCGCGGCAGCCGGGCCGCAGCCGTCCGACCGACCCAGTCCGACGGTGGGTCGCGTGCTGGGCGAGCCATGCCGTCAGGACCAGGACTGCTCCGCCCTGCTGATGGACACAGTGTGCGGCGTGCGCGGCCGCTGCGTGTGCCGGGACGGTCTGGTGCCGGCTGCCGGGGAGATGTGTCGCCCGGCGCCGTGGCTCGCCGAGGAGTGCCGCGTCAACCGGCAGTGTGACGCCGGCACGCCGCACGCCGTCTGCTCCGGCTACGCCTGCCAGTGTCCGGCCACGATGATGACGTTCTCCAGCAAGTGCCGGCCGTTCCCGCGCCTCTCCGAGCCGTGCCGCACAGACGCCGACTGCCGCGGCGCCACCGAGCACTCCTTCTGCTCCGTCAACGGCCGCTGCACCTGCCCGGGCGGCTTCTGGAACTTCGGCAACGCACAGTGCCGGCCTGGCGTCGGCATTGGCCAGCCGTGCCTCTACGACCTCGACTGCACCACGTCTCAGACGATCACGACCTGTATCGACGACGAGTGCGCGGTGCGCACCTGCGACCCGGACGTCGACTCCACCGACCGCTTCCGTCTGATCGGCGGCAACGGCTGCGACAACGGCTACGTCGAGTTCACGCACGACGCCGGCCAGAGCTGGAGGTTCATCTGCGACAGCAACTGGACCGAGCCGGACGCCACCGTCATGTGTCGCTACATGGGCTTCGACTGGGGCGAGCCGAGATCGGGCAACGCCGCCCACACCCGGAATATAACCCGCTACTTGTGGGTGGAGGACTTGGAGTGCGAGGGTACCGAGTCGAGCCTGATCTTCTGCCGCTGGAGGGAGGGACGCACGAGCTGTGCGGCGAGCGAGGTGGCGGCGGTGGATTGTTACCTGGAGCCCACGGAGCTGCCCACCACCGACACGCCGCCTGAAGACGACGACGCGCCGCCGCCGGCAGTCTGAAGAGACAACTCAGATCAGACAGCCTTCTGCTGCATGGAGAACGACTCAGCTACGCCGAGCTGGATCATGACAGACGGCAGATCATGACAGTTACCGGACTGCAGAGTTGTCAGTCTGCCGTCTAGCAGACCTGACGGCCAAGATGCCGCTGGGGTTATGAAGTCACCGTCAGTCAGTGTGTGCACTGTGCAGCCCATTACTACCAATGGATTTTAACTTGGCGGTCGGAGGAGGCTGCGCCGCTTCAAACATTATTCAGACTGCTTTACTCCCGCTGGGCGGAGTTAATGTGTGCAAATGAAGTGCTCTGTTGCGAGGAGGACATTTTAGTGTGTGGAGTGAGAGGCATTGGTGAAAGAAAATGCACTGAGGTTATCACTGACTACTGCATCGCTGCATCGTTGTAAGCATACCCTGACGTTGAACAAATAAATGTTATACATGGACCATGTTGTCCCAAAAATCGAACGAGGCAAATGCAAGCAGAACAAAGTGGGCATATTAGCAATATAAGACTGTGTATTCGCACTAAAAAAAAAACGAAAATTACCAAAAATAAAATATTGTATTTATCCGAGTTCCGATCCAATCAGTCTACCTTTTATGAACAAGTCAACTTAGTTATATAGATTGTTGTTTAGCTGGGACGGCTGCATGATATCACAGCAACGATCACTGTTGCTGTGTCTGTTTTTGATGTGTTTTTACCAAGGCTGAAGAAGGAGGCCGGACGGCCTTCGAAAGCTCCCATTTAAATATAAAAAGCTGGTGTTTGAATATATTTCTCTGATATCAAGTCAACTTAGTATTTGATGATCTTACCGCTCTGCCCCATAACAACACAGCACAACACAAACATAATTGGCAGGTTTCTGCTATCTAGTTCCGATCTGTGACCGACCGGAGCCCGCCTCATACACAGCCCCTGACACCACAGACAATGGCTGTCTATACACAGCGGTCCGATGAGCACCCGCTGCAGCAATTTGTTCGGCGACGTTAATGACTAATTTCGCTCGTCGATCGCCTATCATTTTTTGTTTGCGGCCGGCAAGGCACAGACCAGTTGTAATTTGCCTCAATTTCCTGGGGGATTGTTGTCGCCACAAAGCCAGTGCGGGCGGGTAATCGCGTTTCCGAGCTGGCAGGAGGCAAACCGATGGAGAACAGCCAGTGGCTAACTGTCGGGTTCATGTGTTGACCATCGGAACTTGCCGTGGAATGTGGCGAGGCATGGGTTTAATCGGAAACTCAGCAACTGAACTCGCTCATTGTGATATGGCGAGTTCTTTCGTAGGCGTAGTACATTTGATCATAAAATGCGAGCAATGCAGCGCTCTCAGTGAGTGAGTACCGGTAGACGGTCGCTCAGTGCAGTACAGTTGGTTAACGTCAGTGCAGTTCGAAGGACATGCTATGGTTGATTATAAGCACAGTTGTAAGGACATGCTATGCAGAAGATATAAGTGCACTGTCATAAATGTCTGTAAAGGTACCAACACCACACAGACCACACGCCGTGAAGGACAGCTCAGCAGCGGGTGGCACGCTCCATTGATCGGGACAGCAGGAGCGGTGGCGGCGGGGTCGCCGCTGTAGGAGTCGTGTCGGTCCCGTGTCTGGTCGTGCCATCCGTACCGGCCGGCCGGCCATCCCGGCATTGATTCCCCGACCGACTGTGACCCGAGCCACTGAATACAGGGCCTGCCGCGTCACTCGCAGCAGCCCACCGAGTGTGACGCTGACAGTTCCTTACAGACTTCTGAGCTGAGACTGATACCCACACCTCCATGATGGCTATGGATGGCTTGAAAGCAGGGGCGTCGCCACCGGGGGGGGGGGGCAGTAGGGGCCCGGCCACCACTCTAAAAATTGGGAGGGCTAGCCCCCGCTAGAACCGCGATCAATTTATTAACCCTCGTCCTTCGGGAACCTTTTCTCACCATCGCCTTACGGGGGTCCTAAAATGATCCCTGTTTACTTCCAAACGAAGGAACAGAGTCACGGGGTTAGATCCAGCTTGTTGCCTGTCATGTGAGGAATTTAACGGTATGCAATTGCTAGGTTTCATTCAGGTCAACGGGTCTTCCAGGTCAAGTGAATGACCTCGATTCGACCACGTCGAGAATAACGATTTTGCTCTGTCCGAAAACATCAAAATTATAAATTTTGAAATGTAAATAAAAGGGCATGTGCCTGGACCAGTTTTGTCTCAGAAAAACATAACACATATTTATTTGTTCGTATCTAGTCCAAAAAGGTAAAAAAAGTGATTAAAAAAGACGTCATGACTCATTAGTTTCTTACACTTAGGGAGTGCCTGGAGTCTGGACTCAGTCAAAAATAGATGTATTGTTTTGAAAACTCAGTTCTCTCCCACATCCCGTTCTTTTTTAACATATTTGAAGGAAAAATTGTAGTGATCTTATTTTTTTTTTGTCAAAAATCAAAAACTTCGGAAATCCGAGATCCTCATTTTAAAGAAAATTAAATTGTCTGTCTCTACCGTTTTTCGTTTGCCAATTGCTGCAAAACTCTATTTTCTATGATTTTTCAAACATTCATCGTTTGTCCACCAACATAACGTCACTATCGCCAGCAATAGATTGACGGGAAAATATGGGTTCAGTGCCCCCACTAAAAAATTCGTGGCGACGCGCCTGCTTGAAAGTGACACGCATGTGAAGGATTATTATTCACGTTTTTTTCTTCTTCATGATCACTTGCAGCCTTTTAAAATCCAAATAATGTTTCATTTTGCAATGCCTATTTTAACACGTTAACTGGGGGGAAAGCCCCCGCAGTGAGCCGTTTTGCCCCCCCCCCAGTCAAGACAAAATGTCTTGACTGGGGGGGGGAAACAGGCAACCCAGATTTAATTAATGTTGTGTCATTTGTCACTTGATATACAAAAATAAGATAAATATAAGTTATAACTACTTATCTGTTAATGAATTGATGAAAATACAATGGAAAATTCCATGTTCTTCCTAAATGTAGCATTTCCAAGCAAATAAGTATCTTTAAATTATTTCCGAAATTTAATGAATTTTAATATACTTAGAACAATTACTCATTTACGTCAGAATAGGGGAGATCGGGGGTTGTTGGACCAGAAACGTTGACACCAAATTTGGAGTGGGTGTGGGGGGGGGCAACCAGTTGCTTTTCCCCCGCTCCTATAGGGTTATCCAAAATCGGGGTTCAAAGGAAAGGATTCGGGGTTCAAAGGATGCCAGCACGGGGCATCGAAACAATTGAAGGGGACTCCGCCTGGAAATTCGTGTCCGAGAACGGTGCGAGCTTACGGTTACCAAACTGTGTGCGAATAGTAAATGAAACTGGCTCCACATTTGCCATTTTCCGTTAGCATTGCACCCAACACGATATGCACGTTGAGCGCGTTACAAGGCAGAAGGGGTGTAATTGGTACCTTATGGGGACCTGCGGTTCGGAGCTTCGTTTTTCGAGAACGTTAGTAGCTGTGGGTACCAGAAAACGCGTGTGGATAGGAATTGGGACCAACTTCTGCACTATGTGGCACCACATGGCGCTATCCCACCGATGAGCACGCAGGCCACGTGACAAATGCAAAAGGGGCGTAAATTGGTGCCCTTCACATTTGGTGGTCAATATTCTCACAAAGTCATTCGGCTTATACTGACCTTGAATTGGCTGCATATCTTCATGCATGGTACGGCAACATTTCACGAAGTAAAACAATGATATTTGGCACGTGCGCACGTGCGAATGGCCGAATGCCGCACCCAGATCTCGGGAAACTTCTGGAACCGATCGATCTGATTTTTGCTTGAGCAGGCAAAATGCATAAGTTTGGAGCAGCCCGCATACCACGGAATTGAAGGTCGTCGGCACCTGCGCACGTGAGACGCGGCTCCGTATTGGATCTCGCCATCTACAGGATAGCTGAGGACAGGACCATCATAGTTTAATATACCGCATAATATATGAGGTCCGTAGACGAATCTTAGGAAACGGGCCCCAATAGAAGCCCTCGAGTAATGAACAGAACAAGGACCAATGGTTGAGAAACGAAGGAAAAGAAATATTTCCAAATAAATGCTCACACACAAACACACACAACAACACACACACACACCCCCACACACACACCAACACACACACACACCACACACACAACACACACACACACACACACACACACAACACACACACACACACACACACACCAATATATTATATATATATATATATATATATTAATATATATTTTATATATATAATATATATATATATATTGGGGTTCATAATGACAGATGATTTATAAGATGGAATTGAGGACTAATTCAAATATAAAAAGGTTTTGTGTATTTAGAAAAAGTAAACGCGTTTCGATCACATTCATCATCAGTACTAGTTCAATACAAAATATAAAGGCCAGTCAATTTTGGCGGACAGAAGACAAAAATACCGATTTGAAAAAATATATGGAACTTTCACGTGTTGCGCACTTCTAAAATGTCTTTCAAGGTGAGATTTGCCAACAGCCGCTTCCTAATGTGTAAAAACCGCTAGTGTGATTAGTCATGGAAATTATCCCTATCATTACTGGACTCAAATATCTTTCTTTTGAGCTCTTTCCATTCCTGTCTTAAACCAGCTACCGCATGCCGTCCCACTTTGGGAGGTGATCTTCTTTTTCCGCATGTAGGACCATTGGAATTGTCGCCTGTGGTACTTGAGGTCACGCCTGTGTTCTGAGATCCTTGTCTTTAGGCCCCTGTGAGTTTCACGATATAAGGACTTATTTCAACTCCACATGGATCCTGAAAACGATGCTATTTTCATTCCTTGACTTCATTTCTTATTTTTGCACAATGTCTCCAATCTTAACGCCAGATTTTTATATCACCTTCCATGCCGGCGTGTTTAAACCCTCTTGCTAAATGCTTGCGCTTGTGGAATGTGGCACAACTATCATTCGTTCAACTTTCTGGCTTGCTGTCTTGTTCTCTGTTCCTTGACCTTTTCTTGTTCCTTCCTTCTTTGATGAGTTTTGCTTGTTTTTCCATGTTTCATGAGTAGAGCTTCGGGTATTTATTAAACTTCTAAAGACGTAAACTATGTTGGTTAATTTCTTCATCCAGGTTTATATTTTGAAACCTTTCATCATTTGAATTAGTTTCATTATCTTATAACATATATATACTATATATATATATATATATATAATATGATATAAGAATATATATTATATACTATTTATATATCTATATATATATATATATATATATATATATATATAATATATATATATATGTATAGTATAAAGTATTTACCGCCCGAGGGTACCATCAAAATAGTGCATTGTTTAATTTCTAGGTGTATTGAAACTGTGGTCTTGTTACGAGTGTGCTATAATCGCTTGAGGGAAGTGGACAATAAATGTACGAAACCGTTCCGATATGCCGAGTTTTATTAATTTTATGTATCATCGAGCCGAGTACTAATAAATTAATATATATAATATATTTATGTATATATATACTATATATATATATATATATAATAATATATATATTTATTTTATATTCAGAGTCAACTGTTGTGCATGCGATTGATTATCCTTATCTTCTTTCCTCTAAGACTCCTTGCGTTTCGAGGAAGGTGGAAATATGTGTTACTAAAAAATGTTCTAATGTGTATCTTACACAAAAGCGCCGTGCCGGGCGAGGGAGGGACGTTTAGGCACTCCCTAAGGTTTTTCGAGGATAGCGAAAAAACGTTTGGCGCGCAGCGTCGCAAAATTTGGCACAGCTGTTGAGGCATCAATTACACACATTATGTAAAAGGTTTGTCCTCGAGTCATCTCAGCTCAGGTCACCACGTCACGTCACGTGACCTTATCTCAAACAAATGTTGGTAGTCGTGCCGAAGCAACAAAGTTTGTCGGGGAGATTTGAACCTTACAGGATTTCCTAAGACCATAAGTACCTACAATAATTCAAAGATCTCTGTTTTTTAACGCTGCTCTAAGGTCAGGTCAATTTCGTGACATATCAGAGTCAATGGAAAATATACAAATACTCTCTATTCAGAGAATTTGCATTAGATCAGGTCAATTATTTCGTAGGTACTGTCATGCTATTTTAGCTAATTATTGATGACCCAGGTGCAATTGCTGCTCAGTGACCACTGCAAGGTCAACTGAATTTCATCTGACGTCACAAGCACCTGTTTGTCAAAACCTTTGACGTAATAAAGATCATAGGCTTAGGAACGCAGGGGGTCGTGGGGGCCATGGTCCCCTCACTTTTCTCCATTTTGTAAGCTAAAATTAACAACTTTACTTCGTTATAGCAATTCAAAAGCGCAACAGATTCACGTAGACGAAAATAGATCAAATAAACATAGAAATCCCACGAAGGGGTATTGGGTTCCGATCAATACGAGAGCAGAGTTTCGCTGGCCCCCTCACTTTTCGTCCTGTTCCTACGCTCGTGATAAAGATAATGCCGTGCGAATGGTACCAGTGTGCTTGTCTCGTCGAGCCGCATCACCCCATATTGATGATTCACATGGGTTACAAAATGTCCCTAACCTGAGGTCATATTTTGAATTTGACCTAACCCGGTCACCATAATATGATCTTAACCCGCCATTGGCTGGGGGGGGCGAAAAACGCCCCCCCTTAGGGATTTTCACCAATAGCTCACAAACCAAGAGAGTTATCAACGCCAAACTTCGGATAACTTATCCTACATCAATTTGGCGTCTTCAATGTAAATTAAAAAAAAAAAATCGTACGAATTTTTTTTTCTCGAGTTATATCGAATTTAGTGACGTCACTACACACCACTTTGGCGCAAATATCAGCTAAACTCTAACAGGCTTAAATAGACGATTCCTAAGCAAAATGCAATTTAAAAACTTCAAAAAGATAGAATTGCAGGGGTAGAAAATTTAACTATCTCGGATTTTGGGAAATTTTTGGATTTTGAACGCAAAAAAAAAGTGAAAAAGCCAGCAAAATTACAAATTTAAAACAACGGAAGGAAATGTAAGAGAACCCACACATATACATTACCAAACCGATTTCAAAAGCCATATCTCTATTTTTGGAATCACTGATGCTTCCCAAAGTATATTACCCTCATGGACGTCAACTTTTGAAAGTTACGTTTTGGGGCCTATCGACCAGATAACATAAACAAATAAATGGTACCACTGTGTTTGCTGAGAAAAACTGATTATATAAATGGCATCTTAATTTATATTTATATACTTTCTCAATTTTGACTCTTATGACCTGACCTGACCTTATATCGGGTCAGATCTGCAAATGGGCTGCTATAATCGAGTTATTTGTGTAAGATAACCCATAAAAACATGCTGTCGCATGATCTTTGCAAATAGTGACCTGATTTGGACCCTGACCTTGATCCTTGACCTTTGCTTACAATTTCACTTTTGCTTATCGAGAGATGCACCTACATTTAAGAGCACTTTTGTCCGATGTTCGTCTCATATACGGTTTTCCGGATGAGACAGTATGGCTCAAAAAACTAAATAACTACATTTTGACCCTTTGACCGACTGTGACCTGACATATGGACCTTATTTATAAAATTTCGAGTACGCTTAAGAGTGATCTCGTTGAGAGCTTTCGATTGCCGTCTTGCGCGTCTCGCTGCGATTATTTGTTCGGGAGATAACTAGGGGGGGGGGCGTTTTTCGCCCTGGCGTTCGGCTGAGACCCCAGCCAATGCCGGGTTAAGTGTCTTTATGAGACAAACACGATAGCTTAAAAATCAGTTCTCCATGTTCAACCGATATAAGAAGTTATTTACGAAAAACTTGTTTTCAGAAAATGCCATCGAGACATTTGGTGACCTCTAAAGCCTGAAATATTGAACTGAGCTTAAACTTGAGGGCACCAGTGGCGATTGCATTTTTCATGAGCTGTTCGATCAATTATCCGTTGTTTCTAGCTATTAAGGTCCCGAGATATTTGGAGGTTTTCTGGAGGCAAAATCCTATGCTTGGAAAATTTGATCTTTGATGACCTCTGGTGACCTGAGTTTTGACCTGAGCCCCAAAACGACTTAGTAGTTTCGGCATTATTTGTGGCGTGCTAGCGAGCATTTTTTATTTGTATTCCGTCTACTCTCCATAAGAGACGAGTTAGAAGGGGGCGTTTAGACGCCTCCGCCACGGTGAAGGTGGCGCCGAGCACCTGCAGGGCGCTTGTTAAGTGTTTTTCTTTCTCTGCAAGGTTTAACTATGAATGTTTTGACTCGATTTCAAAATAGAGACCAGCCCTCGGGATTGGTTGGACCAGAGGACTCCGGAGCGAATTGGGCCAAGGCCCATGCTACCTCGATCGCATTTTTCCCATTTTGGTTTGGTCAGTTTTAATATTTAGGGAAAGTAAGACAAGTCTGTGAAAAAAGATGGCCTCCTGATTCAATGGCCTGATCCTGATCCGATGGCCTCCTGTATATTGATTCGGTAAAAAGTTATGGAAGAAAAATGACGCATGACTTCTGGGTCCTGCGACCTTTTGAAGGCCGCAGGTCAACAATGTCATAGGAATCTTTATAATAGCAGCTTTCACGATGGAGTTATTTTGCGCGAAATTTTTAAAACATTTTAAAATGTTTCAAAATGTTGTAGTAGTAGCCGTTTTCACGATGGACTAATTCGCTAGAAATGTTTTAACCCTCGCCTTTTGGTCCCGTAGAGCGAGGGTTATTTTTTTTTCGCAAATTAGTCCATCGTGAAAACGGCTACTACTAAGACATTTCATAACATTTTAAAATGTTTTAAAGGGATTATACGGGTTTTTCCCAGAATAATTGAGTTACATAGTAAAACGTACTTTAAAGGGGTTTAGAAGGCCCACGAGATTACCACTTTTTGTTGGAATGCATCTATCTTTACGTAAAGACGTTTCAAAGGCTCGTGATGCCACCGCGTACTTTTTGCAGTTACTTGCTTGGAGGTAATAGACAGCCGTCTCTACTTACGCCCGGGTCTATGCGCCGCCCCAGAGATAATAGATAATTAAGTGGATGGACAGATAATCCCGATCAGTATCGTATTCAGAATACTCAAGATGTCAAAGTTTAAACGCTGATAATTGCTGAAATAATGGATTAAATGCGCAACGAGGCACTTCTCATATGTCTTAAACGTTGCTTTAAGCACATACAACTGCAAAGAAGTGCATTTCCTTTCAGGAGGAAACTCGATAATCCTTTTTAAAGGATTTATACGGGGTTTTTCCCAGAATAATTAGTTTACATAGTAAAATCGTATTTATAAAGGTTGGTAGAAGGCCCACGGTTACCACATTTTTTCTGGAAAAGTGGCATCTTTTTACGTAGAGACGTTTCAAAGTGCTCGGTGATGCCAACCGCGACTTTTTGCAGTACTTGCTGAGGTATAGACAGCCGTTTCTACTACGCCCGGGCTATGCGGCCGCCCAAGATAGAGATATTAAAAGTGGTTGGACAATATCCCGATCAAGTACTCGTTATCAGATACGAAAGTCTTGAAAATGTCAAAGTTTAAACGCTGAAATGCTGGAAAATAATGGATTAAAATTGCGCCAACGAGGTCCACTCTACTATGTCTGATAAACGTGTTTTTAAGCACAACAAACTACAAATGAGTTGCATTTTCCTTTCAGCGACGAAAACTCGGTATAATCCCTTTTTATAACGTTGCCGCGCAAAATAATCTATCTGTGAAACGCTATTTAGGTACTATTTAGCAAAAAAATCGATGAGTTCTGGTGAGATTTTTGCACATTTATCCATTTCCTGTGGATTTATTATGCACTTTCATGTTTTCCAATTGACTTAAAATTGGTTGCGTCTCAAAATCGTCTTCATCTTACTTCTTAGATCGCCGGATATTAAATCATTCCGAAATAACAGAAATGGTTGGACTAGTACCTATTTATTAACCTGATTAGATCCTGCTAGTTTCCAACTGCTTTTGTAAAACAATTTCTGGCTGGCGGCACGACCTTGCATTTTTGACGGAGTGGGATTACTAGAACTTTTGGGAGGGAACCTAGTGGCTAGTGACCGTAACCTAGGAGACCCGAGGTCAACATGATTTAGGATTAGGCAATTGATTATAGGCAAAAGTTCGTGCCAAAAATGGCGGCGCGAAATGTCGTCGTTTTCCGCTATTTCCGAAAAATATAAGGGTAGCCTTCCATCCCTTCCGCCCCTAGGCTGTTGTTGCGAGTGTCAACGTCTGCCACACAGATTTGTTCTCCCCCTCAAGCCTAAAAATGTATTGATGTATACCTAAATAATTATAATAGCAAACCTTGAGTTCCTTCGGTCTCTACATGTTTTGCATGCACAAATTGCACAACCTGCCTCACGAGTTGGATCGAATTGCCACAACCATGGGATAAGTTCAGCAATACGTAACATTTCATTTCGTGTAATTTGTTAAGCATAAACGTGGGCTTATTGAAATGTGTGTTTTCTAATAGGACAAGGTTAATTTGTTGTCCCTTCCAGTCGATGTTAGGGCTCTGGCCCGACTGTCAAACACGATTAAACTGGAATTTTCATCAGAGTCATGCTTTACGTCTTTTTGCCTTGGTGTGTTATGTTTGGATCTCATCTTGCCCCCCCCAGTGGTTTTCCCTTAAAATAGGCCCTGTCATTTTGACTTTGTATAAGCCGCAGCTGTCCCGTCACTTTTCACCCGCCAGCACTGTCCCTTCCGTCTTTTCATCGCTGCGTCTCGCATGGTCACAGATATATAGGCACACCGTCAGAGCCATTTCACCATAGGCCAAGTCGGAGTCGACAGCAGCCTCGCACAGCGGTTGATTTAGATGTGCCGATTACGGGGCGATTTTTAACTGGCTGCGGGGTTACCGGGCAGCCGTGATGCCCGGCCGGCTGCACAGTCTGACAGTGTTCACTGTTCACGCATCACTGAACAGAACACGACAGTCAAGCTGTCGGCGGGGTGGGCCCGGGAGGGTGAACAGTATTGGTCTGTCGCACCGGCCATCAGTCGGGGTCGGATGTGGGTACGGTACCTACTCACTACAGCTGATATATAGTCGTGCTGGCTGTGCATTAATTGAAGCATACTGGTGGGCGATCATAACGCTTATGTTCCAGGTGCATCCGATGGTTATCTTAACATGAGAGCCGCTTAAGGGCAATCAGCTATTTGCAGGGATGGGTGGATACTATAGCACCACACTGCTGCGCTGAACAATTCATTATTTCCTGAATATGCTTGAAAACTACCTTGCAATCAAGCGCTAATGCAGCAATAAGTTACAAACGACTGAATACACATAAAGTTTTTCCCCGATAAGCGTAATATTGTGGCCTCTACTAACATCATGCCTCACCCCTCCCGTGTCCTGGGGTCCGGACGTCCGCGATCTGGCGGCACGGGCGCCCACACGGCGGGCGCTAACGCAGCGGTGAGCGGGCGGGGCGGGCGGGCGCAGGGGCGGGGGCGGGCGGCCCCTCTTGATACGGTGCCGTGTGGTCACGCAGCTCTTGTCAGCCGAGTAGTCAGCTGACCGGCGTCACCTGCCCGCGGCCGCTCCGACGCCTCCCAGCTGCCAACGGACGCCGGCTCGGCGGCACGCGCGCTCATCACACGGCCGTCACGCTCATCTGTGATCACACCGTCCGGCGGCCGTTGGGTAGGTATATGGTCCCGTCGTCGATGGGGTGTGACGTCTGACGTCTGCCCGCCGTCACACGATAGGAAGATAACGCAATTCGTAACATAGCTTGTCATCAGCAATAGGTAATGGAATAAATCCGACGTGCGTCCAAGCGACGCATCTCCTCCACGACCACTGAGACGGTGTCGACCCTGCCTTTCCCATAGTGACCACAGCCCGGCAACTCACGTGATCCAGCGGTAGATGTCGGAGACGGTCAGCTGGCCCTCCTCCAGGAGAGCTGCTCTATCAGCTCAGTGTAGGTGAACTCACGTGATCCTCTAGCGTGTATTATTCTTTGAGACGGTCCAGCTGGCCTCCTCCTAGGAGAGCCTGCTCCAAGCTCAGCTCAGTGTTTATGGTGAAACTCAAACGTGAAATTCCAGCGGGTCGCATTCGAGAGCGGTCCAGCTGCCCCTCCTCACAGGCAGAGCCTAGCTCAATCATGCTCAGTGTAGTGTGGAACTCTACGTGATCCAGCGTAGATGTCGGAGTACTGGTCAGCTGGCCCCTCCTCCAGGAGAGCCCTGCTCAATCAGCTCAGTGTAGGTGAATTTTCTCACTTGTGTGATTTTCTGGTTAGATGTCGGAGACGGTCAGCTGGCCCTCCTCCAGGAGAGCCTGCTCAATCAGCTCAGTGTAGGTGAACGGAGGCTTGTTGGCGCTCTCCGCGGTGGAGTTTCCTGCGGTGATGAGATTGGTGCTGAATAGGGCTGCATAATAGGTCGCAATAATGGCCTAAAATGTTTACGGGCAAATTTAGTGGTTCAATGCTACCATCTCGGTAAAGCGACGTATATATTTGCAAATATACATGTATGTAGTTGCGCAATTGCCAATTTGTACTTGATCCGACACATTCCTATTGAGACAACATTATAGGAGGACAACTCTGATGACATGAATAACAGATCAGAACACGTCAGTAGAGGTGCAATCCTTAACCCAGTAGTCACTGCAGGGGGTATTTTCTGTAACACGAGTCACTGGGGGGGGGGGGGGGGCACTGGTGGATCCAGACGTCGGCTTGGGGGGTGGCAAAAAGGTATCCCATTTTTTCTCCCCAGATCTGGGCCGTTCACCTTATTTTGGTATTTGAGCTTAACAAATTATTTTTTTAGGGGGACAAAACATAAGAACGCGATATTCTGTTGCATATATGCTACGAAATATATGTACACGTATAAGACATAATAACGTTTATATCATAACCATTCGCAGGGACGTCGTCGACAATTTTCCAGTGGGTGTTGGTTGGCTAAAATGACGACAAAAAATGCACGTAGTTAAGCTTTTGCAGCATTCTAATATGGACTTCCATGTCATAAAAGTTACCTTTTTATATGTTATAAAGCTATTTAGCACCACGAAGCGGCGCAAAAAATTTGCGGGCTTGCCTGATAAAACCCATAAATATAGGTGGTCGGCCTCTACAAGACAATAAAATAAAAACAATAAAAACAATAACCTCTTCAATGAAATTAATTTACAAAATTTGTATATGCGATTGCGAAACTTGCCGCGAAGCGGCGCGAAATTTTCGAGTTTTTGATTGTGAATAGCTGGATTTCGACTGCTGCAAGGGCAATGTTTACGATAAATTGTTATCTTTCCATTCAAAGCCTTTGGTTGCAACCATGATCAACCATAGTGCTCTCAAAGGTATGGTCACTGGCGGATCCAGGGCAGGGGGCATCAGGGGCAAATGCCCCCCTCCCGCAGGAGTCTGGGGGCATGCAGTAAAAGTATGCCCTCCCCCCGCGCGTTCCCTGCTGAACGTGAAAAACAATGATCTTAGGAGAAACTAGGAAAGTTAAAAAATCGGAAAAGATAACAATTTATCGTAAAAATAGCTTTGAAGCAGTCAAATCCTGCTTTTCACAGTCAAAACTGGATAAATTTCGCAGCATAACACAAGTTTTGCAATGGCTTATGCAAATTAGGAAAATGGATAATTAAATTCTGGCAGAGGCTTTTCTTGACGGTAATTCCTGACCTCAGGGCGGAAATTACCGTACAAAAAGTTGATTTTGTATGAAGGATACCTTTTTGCCACAAAGTGATGCCCTCCACGGTGAGAGTCTGGATCCACCAGTGGGTATGATACACATCCCGCATGAGCTTAAGAGAGATTTTTGGCAAAAAGTAAAGGTCAAGGTCAGGTCACATAAGTTTTCTATGCCAAAAATTATAAGAAAGTCATGCAATACATGATTTATATACAATTTTAGTGTACAGCTCGACATTAATACTCAATTTACCACCTGACTTAATGTACTTGAAGTAAAGGTCAAGCATAGGTCAATTTTATATCTCAAAAGGTCAAAATTTATATTTTATAAATATAATTAATAAATATATTTTTCTGGACCAGTTTTGTCTCAGGAATACAGTGCTGCCTTTGATTTGTCTTTATCTGGTAAAAAAAGCCAAAAAACGAAATTTCACAATTTGGCGTCATGACTCATCATGAGTTACCCGGTCTATGTCATCACTCGGTCAAAATAACAGTATCATTTTGAAATATGGTATGGTAGTTGCCTATGTTTTTTAACACATGTTATTGTTTTTAAAATATCCAAAATATTTTTGATTTGTTGGTAGTTTTTCCATTTTTGTTTTGCATTTTGGGGGTCAAAAACACTTTTTCCAAAAATGCGAGATTGCCAGGTTGTAGCCCTTGACATTTGCTATCTTCTCTTGTTTTCGGAATCGGATTCCGTTTGGTCTTCTATATGGCATTTGCACGGTCTCTTAAAGTTTGGCCGATTTATTTGTCAAAATAGAATGTAGTGAGTTGACGTCACTAACTTAGCTATATCTAAAAAAAATCAAAAAACAAAAAACAAAAAACAGGTGTACAAATGTTGCCCGGACAGGTACAAGAAGTTTGGCGTTGATGGCTGCATTATTTCGTGAGATATTCTAAATATTCCTCGGGTTGGGGGGGGGGCTAAAAAAGCCCCCCAGTGACTCGCGGGTTAAGCTCACCGTCCGGTTTCCGGTCGTGAGATGTATTTATGGGTTCTTGAGGCACTGTTTGCAAAGAAGCAGCGTCCCAACGGGTCTGTGGTGTAAAGACGTCCTGCTGCTGCTGCTGCTGCTGCTGCTGCTGCTGCTGCTGCTGCTGCTGCTGCTGCTGCTGCTCCTGCTGATACTGCTGCTGGCAGTGCTGGTGGTGATACTGGTGCGTCTGCTGACCACAGCTGGCTCCACCGGGGCTCAGCAGGTGGTCCAGTCTGTAGTCCAGCAGCCACAGCAGGCTGGCGGCGTCTGTGTCGGACTCTGCCGTCAGACCCTGACCTCTCCAGTCTGCAGGCAGCGGCTGCCGCGGGCAGGTCAGGCTGGTGGCGGACGGCGGCTGTGACCAGTCCTGTGCCGCTCTGCCGCCGTAGGCTGCGTCCAGTCCCGGCCGGCCTCCGTACCGGCCGTCGGCAGACACGTACACCGTCTGCTGCGTGTCCAGGTCACACAGTAGCTGACTGGCCATCGCTGCTGACTGCTGCTCAGTTCGACACACACCGGCTCGGCCACCCCGAGTCCGACGCTGTTCAGTGTTCGACACACACCGGCTCGGCCACCCCCGAGTCCGACGCTGTTCAGTGTTCGACACACACCGGCTCGGCCACCCCCGAGTCCAACAATGTTCAGTGTGCACTGCTTCTCCGTCCGACGCAGTGTATATTGTATAAGCTCAGTCTGTCTCTGAACAGGCTGTCAGGAGCCCTCCTGACGCCGCTCCGAGTCTGTTTGACGCTGCCTCAGTTCAGAACCAAGTGTTGCTCCACTGCGCTGTTGGATCACTGGCTGGACGCGGCTGCGGACGTCGGCGGCAGTGGACTGTGCGGCCCTATACAGGCGGACTGACGGTGCCGGTCTGTGCCGGCGGGGACCGGGGACCGGGGACGGTGCGGCTGGCTCTCCACATAGCACCGCCCCCAGATACACTCCGCCCACCTGAGACAGTAGCGCCGCCCCATTTTCTTGATGATGCCGCAGTCTGGGAAGTCAGCGGAACTTCAAGACTTTCAGTGCCGCTTTGGATGTTTTAGATGTTTTGCTGGAAAGAAACTACACGGAAAATAAGACAACGAAAGATTGATGATGACAAATTATCAGATATGGATTACGGGTACTAACTACTAATGGAATCAGTGTTACCGTTTCTAGATAAATTTCCATTTTCTATGGAAATCAGCTCAGATCTATCAGGACCTATGGAGCTCAGCTCAGGATCTATTGAACTGTCACGAGATCTAAGGAAATTCACCCATCGCTACCATTTTTTTTTAAACATTTGAAACCAATTATTATTTAAAGCGAGTTATCTATGGAAAACAATACATGGAAAACAATACATTGGCGCAGTATTTTTGTTCATATACGTAAGTAGTAACTAGTAAGTACTTGTGTTCTTTTTCAGAAAAATATTATATATTATTTATACAATTTTAGAATACCTACTCATAATTGTCATTTTAAGGCAGAACATACTCTTCTCCTTCCTGTTTCTCTTGCGGGTACATTTGAGTCGACTCAATTCGACTCAAATGTACTTCTGACTCAAGTTCTGTTTCAAACAAAAAATAATTTACTTGACTCTTGACTTAAAGGAAATAGTTCACTTCAACATGGGTTTTGAACTGAGATAGCAGTTTTGTAGCGGCCGTGCTGAAAAATCCCTAACTGCAAGTTTTCTGGGCTGAAGCCTGAAAGGGCTCTCTAGCCGAATATATTTGACTTTTTGTCGAAGGAATGTGGGCCATAAATAAATAATGTCAATAATGTGGGTTTCACACACCTGGGCAGAGGCTATACAGCATACAGTAATCTTACTACTTTCGAATATCTGATTAACTGAGCCACATTTGACGTTGCGGAGAGTACGCATATAGTTTTGATAAAATTGGCAATGTACGTCCTTCTGTCCTGAATCGGTACGATGTATGGCTATTTTTGACATTATGAAAATAAGTTGTATTTCAAAATATAGTCAAATCGTGTTCGAAAAAACATTCCAAGGTGAACTATTTCCTTTAAGTGCCGTTTAAAAACAAATTCGACTCGACTCTTGACTCATCCAAAACGTCTGACTCATGCGTCGATTCATGACTCAACTCTGAGTCAGTTAGAAGTCTGCTTCTCGGTCTACTATTCTGATTTCGTATTTTGATGTTTTGGGATATATATGAGACAGAAGTGAAAGCAGAGGCGTTAGGCTGTACCGCAATACGCCAGTGCTATGCGGAATAGTATACTAGATAAATCGGTGGTTTCGCTGCGTCGCTGGTGCTGTTTGCTTTTTCTTCTGATAACCAGCGAAACAGTTTTAATGTTCTTACTTCGTGAACGATGCGTATTGATATAATTTCAATTGTATTTATCATAGGAATGACGTTGAGACGAATGCCATGAGCGTCGACTATGCTACATTTGTCGTCAAAAGTCATTTGGGCTGCTATTTCCACTGCACCGCATGTGTCGCTGCTGGTTGCATTACTTCAGGCAGAGTGCCATTGAAGTTAATTGCCCATGTTTCCTCTGGGCTCTGAATGATGGGCCGCTGGGACGCACCGCAGTGCAAATTTGTCCATAATGACTCGAAATCCGATGTCCTATGGCTATCGTGTCATTAAAGGGAGACCGCTTTTCACCTAACTGCGTGACCGACGGAAGTGAGACATCTCAGCGACTGAGGTGGAACTTTATATCTCTTGGGGAGGGCCCGAGCCCCCCCCATAGTTTCAAATTTTAACATTAGGCCTATGACGCTGCATGGTAAGAACTGAGTTAAAATCTATCAAATTAACATTAGCCCCCCCCCCCTCCGAGCGATTTCATTCAAGTTCCGCCCCTGCTCAGCGATCTAGATTGGCAACATTCTTGATTTGCAGCATTCTAGATTAGCAGCATAGGTGCACGAGAAGCAATGGCTTCTTCAATCAGATGGTCCGCACCGCCAAACATTAGGCTGACAAGAGTACAGCTCGTGAAAGAGGTCGAGAGCAGAGCCAGGCTGCGAAGAGAATTGAGAAACGTACCGGCTGTCAGGCTCCGACAGCATGACCACGTGTTCATCCGTCTCAGTGGCTCAACTGTGCTCCACTCAGGGTTTGTCCTTGTTATAACTTTGATGGTATACCATCTCTCTCGCTCTCTCACTCTCTCGCTCTCTCGCTCTCTTGCTCTCTCGCTCTCTCGCTCTCTCGCTCTCTCGCTCTCTCGCTCTCTTGCTCTCTCGCTCTCTCGATCTCCGTCCTGATTCTGCGATTGCTTCAGCCGTTTGTTTCGCTATTTCTTGCCTAAGCTGACTTCTCGCTCGCCATATTTTCTTTTGGGCTACGATTTCGCTGCTGTCGCTGGACGTCAGCTGCCCTATATCCGTCTGGAAGCCGTTGACAATATAGCTGCGGTAGCTCGGTTTGAGACACCGTACATGTCGGCAGCCATGGCTGTCATAGTAAGGCGATCCGTGTGTCTCGCTGTCATCGATGTCAGGCGCCTCGAAATCTGGGTCCTGCTCGTCCACAGCGGTCGGCTCGTACTCAGTCGGCTGTTGCCAGTGCTGTCGTCAGTCTGGTGCTGGTCTGGTACGAAAATCCATTCATTACCGGGGATTTTCCAGTCTCTCAGACAGTATAGCACGTCTGTTGAGAGGTATATTTACAGCGGGCCAAGTCAAAAGGCTTTGAGAAGCGGTCGCTTCAATTGCGTGGCCGATCTGCTCTGTCTTGGCTCTTGTTTGACTTTTTGTATGCGGTACATAATTAATTTCTCAAACTGGGCTGTCTTGATGGGCATCTTGTTATTGACCTGGGGTCAAATTTATTAGTTGAACTTAACTGGTCAACATAAATATGATTTGACGCGCCTTGACGTGACGAACACGATGCCGTCAAAATTATTTCCTATCTTAGGCAAAAAGTTATTTGCGAAAAACGTTTTTTTATAAATATGTTTTTTTAGTGGAGCCTTAACTATTGACAGCTAAAATTTTGGGACACCAATTCAATATTTAAAAAGCTTTCGATATATTTTATGTTTGTTCGTAGCTTTTCATAGTTCCTGAGATATTTTTGGGGTTTAAAGTGGTACAATTCGAGACAAGAATGTTTTATTCTCTACAAGGCCCACCACCTATGTTTCTGGGTTTTATCAGACAAACCCGTAAAATTTCGCGCCGCTTCGTGTTACTAAATAACAAGTGTCTACCATAACATGATAACCCACATTAAAAATGCTTCAAAGGCTTAAATACACGCTTAAAAATGGGGTGCATATTTTGTTTCCTCATTTCAGCTGATCCTCCCACTCTAAAATTATCGGCGACGCCGCTGGGTACAGCTGAAAATTGAAATATTTTCGATCAGTGTACTGTAAGGCAATGTCAGAACAATACAAAACTGCAAGCTGACATCTTTCCTTTTCCGATGTAAAAAATGGTCCGCTAAAAATGGTTTGCCCCCCCTAACGGCTGGCTGGATCCTCCCTTGACTCTAGTTTGTATATTTTCTTCCTCCCCTACTACCTCCCCAAAAACATCATCTGATTGTTATAGATGTATTTACTATGAACGTAGCAAAGGAGAAAGCCATTCCAATAGTGCGGTGGTCTGCAAGTTGGAATGTTGCTACTGCTGGTTTCCATAACATAAAAAGCCTAAGCCACCCTACGGAATCAAAGTTATGATACTTATGACACGAGCGCATTCAAACAGGTTCGATTGTAATCAAAATATACCTAAGCATTTCGCGAGCGACGGTGTTCTGCTAAATCTCATTTTCAAACATCGCGTCACTTAAAAGTTCATCGTTAAAGTTCAAACGATGATGACCAAAACAAAGCTCCCGTTCTTGATTCGACTAAGTGGCATGAACAATGAATACAATCACCATTACTAAATTTTCGCTCAACTAAGCACCAATCAAACCGTGTTACTTGCTTGACGCGTTGCCCTCGCCGGGGCGCTTTGGTTGAGCATATTCGGTGCGAAGGAACACAAACTACACTCTAATGTAAACACAAATCACGCTCGCTGTAGCCAGCCACCGTCTAAGCTACAACAGGGTTACAGCAGGCTCTGTTGGTTTCAGTCCGAGCCGCCGGCGTGAGCTGAGGCAGTGCTCTACGCTCGTGTGCCGACGGCTAGCTGCTGCTACACACAATCCGTACACTGCATTGTCTCTCTATTTCACCATCGCGTCGCGACTCTTCACTGGACTAGTTGGATTGTACCGCCCCCTGTCGGCGGCCGTGTCTTCGTGCAGATGTCGCTGCGTGTCACACTCCGCCTCAGATGCGGACGGAAGCGGCGGCCGGCTGACGCTGCAGCGGCTCCTCCAGGTCCATCGGCTTCTCGGCGAACTGGATGTCTGGCTTATCGGGCAGCGGCTCTCCGGTGAAGTAGGCGCCGTCCATGTGCTGCGGCTCCTTGATGCCCTTGACGCCCTCGCTGCTGAACGTCGTGTCCACGTCGCTGCTGGAGAGCTGGGAGGAGCCGCCCTTGCCGCTGACGCCGCTGTCAGTGTCACCGCGCTGGTGCGGCCCAGAGCGGAGCGGCAGCTCCTCGGCGCGCCGACTGGTCTTCCCCGGTTCACTGCTGACCGCCGAGGCAGGCTGGTAGCTGCCGTAAGGCGCCGCCGGCGCCACCTGGTTCTGCGGCCCGTTCTTCACGGCGTGCATGTAGAAGCAGGTGAGCGCCACCACCAGCGGGATCAGCAGAGAGATCGCGATCGCTGTCTGGATGCCGGCGTACATCATCTTGTACTGGCTCTCACCTGCGGGTAGAGATTGTGGATCGCGTTATCTCAGCTTCCATCAGGAGACAGACAACGAACACATGGCATATCTCAGTGCATCGTGTGGCTCTCACCAAAAGGCAAAGGCTGCCAGCTGCGTTCTGTGCCGTATTTCGTCTAGGTTACTCACTGACACAGTTGACCTCGCCGTCCTCGGGCCAGTTCCAGTCTCCGGAGGCGTAGCACCAGCGTCGAGCCTCGCCCGTCAGGATGTAGCCAGGGTCGCACTCGAACTTCACCATCGTGCCCGGCGTGAACGCGAACGTGTTCTTGCGGCCGTTCGACGGTGTGGGCAGCTGGCCACACGATGTGACTGCAGGAGGAGAAACAGAGGTGGGTTATGGACTGTACAGTGTACACACACGGCATCCATAACGAATTGTAATATAACAAAAAAATATATTAAGGGAAAAAATCAGATAACCACATAGCATGCATGCCCCTTTCCCAGTTAGTTGCGCCAATGTGTTGTGGTGTTGTAGCAGCACTTACTGGTCTGCAGGCCGATTGACTTGACGTTGACGAACTCGTCCTGGTAGAACTTTGAGAAGACGGCCACGTCACGACGCTCGGACATGATGAAGTCGTAGGTGCACTGGTAGGAGTCCCCGCAGACCCGCTTCACCTCTTCAATCGTCAGCGTGCTGTCAGACGGAGCGCAAGGTCAATAGACAGACCAGCAGAGGTCAGCAGAGGTTAACAGAGGTCAGCACAGGCAACAAAGGACAGCAGAGGTCAGTAGAGGTCATAAGAGGTCAGTAGAGGTCAGAAGAGGTCAACAGAGCTCAGTAGAGGTTAACAGAGGTCAGCATAGGTCAACAGAGGTCAGCAGAGATCAGCAGAGATCAGCAGAGGTTAAAAGAGGTCAGAACAGGTCAGCAGAGGTCAACAGAGGTCAGCAGAAGCTCAACAGAGGTCAACAGAAGTCAGCTGTTATGATCATTCGTGAACGGTTGGCTGCTAAAGCTGTTCACCAGAGTCAAGCAGAAAATATTTGACGAACTATGTTGTCCGTTTTAACACACTGCGACCTACCTGTTATCGGGAATGTCTGGTATCTTGTCGAACACGGGCAGGAAATTTGGATCGTAGTAGTTGCTGGAGGAGCGTCCGTTCTCGTGGTAGAAGAGCGAGGCTCCCTTTATCGGATCTTCCTTGTCATCCAGCAGCCCTGTAAAAAGAGAGGAACGTAAACGTTACATAGCGATAATGTATCGGAGAAGTGTGCAGGACATGACTGAGATCCACCGATTGAAACATTACCCAACTAATCCGTACCTCACCGCATCAAGGTTGATTGGTATCATCTAAAAGACTCGATTATGATTCAGCCATAAAGTAACATCACCTGGACTCCCAATTCTGAATTTAACCTAACTCATCCCAACTTAAGGGATAAGTGTTCACAATAACCATTCTAACACAAGGCACAAGACATGCATAGAGATCGCACTTACACTTTAGACCGAATTGGCTGTAGATATTCTCCATGTTGTTGATATCGAGAGTGACGACGTTCCCATCGGGAGTAACCAAATCGTCAGATGGTTCATTCGACCAGTTTCCGAATAGACCTGTTGTTTGGTTCTGTAAACAAAAATGGTTGATGGTACGGTCACATTGCCTTGAGCGCTTCAACGCCAGCCGTGGCTTTTTTAAGACGAAGCGCACGTAACGTGTATACGAAGCAAGAATCGTACGCAAGTATACCAAGTGATGTAAATAAAACTAGTTTCAATCCGAGTCACTGGAAGAGATGGAGCATGACTTTACTAGCTCATTGAACTGAGTAATCACACGTTTCCTTTCCATCTTTATCAGATCTCTTACCCTGAAGTTTGTGTTGCACTGTGCACATATTATCACTCAAACAAGTGTTTCTGAAGTCTTATGCCTGCCGGCGCCATGAATGTGAGCGGGAGATGGTGTGACAGCCACCTATCCCTGGTTCCCCGTCCCCGATCTATGACCCTGACTCCACTCTTCCCCATCCCGTCCCCACCCACATCGTCTCACCATCACATGAGCGGCAGGTACAGCCGCGTGGCCACCTGTCCCTAGTGCACCCCTCTCCCGGATCCATAGCCCGGACCGTTCCCATCCATACCCGTCCCCGTCATAGCTTACCATGAAGTGGAGCGGCAGGTAGAGTCGGGCAGACATCTGTCCCTGGTTCTCGAGCACCTCGATACCGGCTCCCGACTGGAACAGCACGATCACCTGCGACTGGTTGTGGATGTAGGTCGGCACATACACCAGCATACCTGTTGGCAAGCGTCAGAACAGCGTGAAGGCTGTGGGTGGAGGTAGCCAGTGGCCGCACATACACCACTCCCCTGCGGCGGCGGCGGCTGGCGCTGCGACCGATTAAGCTCTGAGGCCTCTTGCACCAAATAATCTACCCGGATAAAAAAATCCAACCCACCATGTAAAGCTACCCAGCCGGATATTTTATCTTGCACCAAGCGAAGCAGCCATCTGGGTAACCCAGTTGGCTAGCTTTACATGGTGGGTTGGATTATTTTTATCCGAGTAGATTATTTGGTGCAAGAGGCCTCATATTTCACTTTATTCCGGTGGTCGTGTCATTTGTATCACGTTTATGTTAGGAGAGGTGCCCCGGTTTAAATCTTTTGGACTTTTGCACCAATCCTATTAGTTCGTTGTGTCAACACTCAACGTAGTGTCTTTACTGATTACAAATACATAAAACAAACAAACAAAACCAGCTACCAACAAAAACAGCTACAAAATCAGCAATCAGCAGACGTTGCAGGACATTGGAGAAACTCACAAACTGTTAGTGACGGATGCAAGTTTGTCTCTACGATTATTCCAGTCGAGAGGTGATAGTAAAATCGTACTCCTATTATTACTTATACATCGGTCAGTTCATCATCATGATATAGCATAACATGCATCAGATATAATTAGTTATATCATCACGATCTTATTATCACAATCGATTACATGTAATACAAGGTTAAGGAGTCGCACCAGCTAGGTCCGAGTGCATGTTCAATGTTCATGCGAAGCAATATAAACATCCTCGATTGAAAGCGCAACTATTACCTCTGAAGATCTGCATTTTCTCCGGGTATCTGTCGAAATAGAGGTACTTCTGGTTGACGAGCACGTTCAGCTTGTAGCGCCACTGCGCCTCGGAGGGTCGCAGACGGATCTCCACCGTCGTCGAGAAGTTGTCACGCGCTGAAATACGGGTAATGTGGTGCGATCAGCTACATTACCTATACATCGGACATTCATTGTAAATTGGAAACAATCTATCAACTATCCAACGTCACTAAATACCGTTTACATGTTTTATAAAACTATCCAAAATATTGCTCGTACACTGCTAAAATGCGTTTTAATAACCGTTCGTGACCCTCCCGACACAGCTACCTAGTGCCTAATGACCTGAAATGGTCTCTACCCTGGCGCAGAACTGACTTGCGACGGCTATATATATATATATAATAACTATATATATATATAATTATATCATATATATATAAATATATATATATTATAATATATAATTCTTGTATGTATGTATATATGTATGTATGTGTGTATGTATGTTATGTATGTATGTATGCATGCATTGTTATGTATGTTATGTATGTATGTTGTTGTATGTATGTATTGTATGTATGTATGTATGTATGTATGCAAAGCATGCATGCATGTATGCTATGTATGTATGTATGTATGTATGATGATATGTATGTATGTTATTGTATGTTATGATTATTATGTAGTATGTATGTATTATGGTATGTATGATGTATGTACTGTATGTATGTATGTATGTATGTAGTATGTATGTATGTATATATGTATGTATGATGTATGTATGTATGTGATGTATGTATGTATGTATGTGTATGTATGTATGTATATGTATGTATGGATATGTATGTATGATGGATGTATGTATGTATGTAGTATGTAGTATGTATGTATGTATGTTTGTATGTATGTATTATGTATGTATGTATGTATGCATTGCATGCATGCATCATGATGTATGTATGTATGTATGTATGTATGTATGGATGTTGTAGTATGTAGTGTATTATGTATGATGTATGTATGTATGTATTATGTATGTATTGTATGTATATGTGATGTATGTTGTATGTATGTATGTATGTATGTATTATGTATTATGTATGTATGTATGTATGTATGTATGTATGTATGTGATGTATGTATGTATGTATGTATGTATGTATGTAATAGTATGTATGTAAGATGATATGTATGTATGTAGTTATGTATTGTATGCAGCAGGCATGCATGCATGCATGCATGCATGCATGTATGTATGTATGTATGTATGTATGTATGTATGTATGTATGTATGTATGTATGTCATGTATGTATGTATGTATGATATGTATTATGTATGTATGTATGTAGTATGTATGTATGTATGTAGGTATGTATGTATGTATGTATGTATGTATGTATGTATGTATGTATGTATGTATGTATGTATGTATGTATGTCCAGAGGTGACCTCTCTCCGACACAGTACTGACCTGCGATGGCCGTCAGCTGGGTGGCCAGCACGGGCCCCCGCTCGTTGTCGGGCACCGTCTCGAAGCGGGCCTGCACGTCGAGCTTGTTGCGGTCCGTGTTGACCCGGGTCAGCACGTACTCGCCCTTGCCGTTGAACGTGTACTGGGTGTCGTCAAACGTGTAGAAATGGGGGTCTCCGAACACCGTCGCTGAGAGGGACAGGAATACAGCAGCATTTTCAACTGAACACATACACACGCACATCAATGTGAGGAAAAAACATACCATAGGAATATACAGCTCAAATCAGATTACATGAATGTATGAGTCACTAAGGTGGGTCAAAAGTTAAAACGCTTTTCACATATGTGTAAGTCGTTGAAGATAAGCTCTTTTGGACTTCAACTCGTCAGCGACTTAAACAAACATAATAAGCCGCGTTTACATAGCAATTAAAAAAGAACGTGTACAATTTTCAACTAATAGTGGAAAATGAAGGTTTCTTTCACCGTCACATGATCACGATTACGGCGCCAGTAAGTCAGTTTACCGTCTGCTGTATATGTATCACATTGATCGAAATGGTGTTGCAGCTTACGATTGCCATTGTTGGCGTTGTTTCCGTGGTTACGAGCGAGCGCGAAAAGCGCGGAGCGTAACGTCTCATTGAACTATCGGATTTTTCTCACATATAAGCGGCCGACCCGGCGGGCCCGGCCAGACCGCGACGCTGGTCAGAAGGCTTATGATCTTTTGAACCGCATACGATTGCAAGCGGTCTTCGCCATCTGATAGCCCCATGCAAATGACATTATATTATTGACATGTTTTTTTCTCATGAGAATTGGTCAGGGCACGGCGCGGTGACAACGTGCCGCGTCCCAAAGGGGGGTCAGAAAGTAATATCCTGCTGTAGCTGAGAAACGGCTGGACCTATAAAGCTAAAATCTTGTGTGAGGCTGGAGGGACCACACCACTGGCAATGTGCACAGTACAACTCTGGGTCACACTCGCACCGTGCGCACGTGCACCCCTGTCCGTACACAAAAATTACCTGCCAAAACACGTTGCAATAACTGAACTGCCTTCTAAAACGTATCGATCTCATTTTTTTTTATCGCCCCTTTTTTTTTAAATATCCCCCCCGGGAGGGGCCCCACACCGCCTCACCCCAGAACGAGGGGGGTCGCAAAGACAGGGTCAAACCCAGATGCGTAGAGAAACGAACGCCCGGCGGATGACTATGTGTCGATCAGCGGCGCGTGGTACGTGCAAGTTACTGCTAACAAGCTTCAATTTCATAGTTGTAGACGTCTTCCACAATTTAAATCAGTGCTCAGCCCTATGGGACGTGAAGCGTGAAAACAACAACCAATCTGTAGACCATGTACCGTCTCTAAATGCATTCCCAAAATGGTAGGTTTGCATACAGGTATTTCACTGTTAAAATCTGTCTGTTAGTATTTTTATCGACGATTTTATAATATTTCCTTAATTACCACCGCCCCGTAGCTTCAAAACCAAAGGGTGCTAGACGATACAAATTGATGCGCTGTAAAGCGCCAATCAAATCCATCTAATACAAACCCCCCCCCCCCCCCCCCCCCCCCCCCCCCCCCCCCCCCCTCCCAAAATGAATTTGCCTACAAACATGAAGCCTTATAATTGGGAAATTTAAAAATAAACGCTTCAAAAACCTATTTAAGTTGGAATATCAGATTTAGTTCCCCGGATCTATTTGCGACGGGGGATAAACAACACAGGCGAAAATAATTCAAATGCATGCTTTTAGCACAAGACTGAACCCTCCGTTGGATGGGTGATAATTGACGCAGATTTATTCGGACTCGCTCGTCCTTCGGCCGTTAAGGCGTCTTACTGTATAATACAGGCAATTCACGTTAAGTGCTGTCGTCGCGAAATTAATGCCCGCTAACATGACGAAATTAAGCTCTCCCATGTTTCAAGCTTGGCCTGATTTATGGTCTACGGGCTGGCGCACGACAAGCGGTTGATATTACGGCACCGCACGTACTTCTTAGATGCCTGCGGCAGTACTATGCAGCATTTGCGAACATATGTGAGACAATAAATTACTTGACAGCGCCGGTATATTGGTTGGAAAATTGCAGGTTTTTGGTGGTAGTATTGTACGGTACCGATAATCATACATTCCGGAGATTTCGCAGCTCTCAGTTCTTATTCCGGCGAAAAAGCAGCAACTACCTAAACGGGAAAAAAGTATAATCGGGGCGCAATATGGGTTAGCGATATCGCTATCCCAAGACTGTAAGCTACCAATATGAAAGGATCAAAATGCGAAGAAAATACTCACTCTGGTTGTTTTGGCTGACTAACAGTTAATTATAAAGTCACTATTAAATAAAAATGAGCCAATATCCACTTCTTACACCATGTCCTGCAAATTGAACCAATCACAGCTGGTGTACGGTGACGTCTACTAAAACAAGCCCATGGACACGTTAGTTGAAAGAATAGTGGAAAGAATAGTGGGAAAGTTATTTATTGCTATGTAAACAGCTAAGTAAGCAAAAGTCGAACCGAAACTCTAACTCGGGTCGCGGAGTTTCGAGACTAAGCCTACCCGATTGGCGGCTGGTACCGAGTACTAACCTGCGATGGCGGCAGAACCCAGTAACCTGCCCGGTGGGCGGCTGGTAACCCCCGAGACTAACCTGCCCGATGCGCGGCTGGTAACCCGAGAATTAACCTGCCGATGGGCGGCTGGTAACCGGACTAAACCTGCCGATGGCGGCTGCGTAAATCGAGACTAACCTGCCCTGATTGGGCCGGTAATCCGAGACTAACTGCCGATGGCGGCTGTAACCCAGACAAACCTGCGATGGCGGGCTGGTAACCAGGGACTAAACTGGCCGAATGGCGGCCTGGTAATCGAGACGTAACCTGCCGATGTGAGGACTGGTAACCGAGGACTACCTGGCGATGCGAGGGTAACCGAGACTAACCTGCCGATGGCGGCTGGTAGGCCGAAACACAGTCCTGAGAGGCGCAGCCGCTTCGAACCGGCAAGGTGGTGCACGCCCTGACTCTGCTCCCCCTGCCACCGCCAACACGAGTAGAAACCGCGCCGCCACGGTCGTTCCGGTCCAGTGGGACAGTGACGGCATCTGAGGACAGAGAGGGGGGGTCATGGAGTCAGGCCCTTACGCGCCACGTCGTGGTACCAGTGGACCAGTGACGGCATTCTGGAGACCAGAGGGGGGGGGGGGTCAGGTCAGGCCCTACAGCGCCACGTCGTGGTACCAGTGGGACAGTGACGGCATCTGAGATGGAGGGAAGGGTCAGGTCAGGTCAGGTCAGGGCAGGCCCTACAGCGCCACGTCTGGTACCAGTGGGACAGTTTGACCGCATCTGAGATGGAGGGGAGGGGGTCAGGTCAGGCAGGTCCTACAGCGCCACCGTCGTGGGTACCAGTGGGACAGCGACGCGCTCATCTGAGACGGAGGGGGGTCAGGTCAGGGTCAGGCCCTACAAGCGCCACGTCGTGGTACTAGTGGACAGTGACGCATCTGAGAGGAGGCGGGGGGGTCAGGTTCAGGTCAGGCCCTTACAGCGCCACGTCGTAGTACCAGTGGGACAGTGACGGGCATCTGAGACGGAGGGGTGCAGTCAGGTAGGCCCTACGCGCCACGTCGTGGTACCAGTGGACAGTGACCGGCATTCTGAGACGGAGGGGTGGGGGGGTACAGTCAGGTCAGGCCCCTAAAGCGCCACTCGTGGGTCCAGTGGGTACAGTGACGGATCTGAGAACGGAGGGGGTGGGGGGTTGGTCAGGTCAGACCCACAGCGCTCGTCGTGGTTCCAGTGGGGACAGTGACGGCATCTTGAGACGGAGAGGGTGGTCAGGTCAGACCCTTACCAGCGCACGTCGTGGGTACCAGTGAGGACAGCGACGGCTCTGAGGACGGAGGGGGGGTCAGGTCAGGTCAGGCCCTCAGCGCCACGTCGGTGGACCAGTGGGACAGTGACGCATCTGAGACGGAGGGTGAGGGGTGGTCAGTCAGGCCCTACAGCGCTACCGTCGTGATTGTTCCAGAATGGGACAGTGACGGCATCTGAGACGGAAGGGGGTCAGGTCAGGTTCAGGGCCCTACAAGCGCCACGTCGTAGGTACCAGTGGGGATAGTGACGCATCTCGAGACGGTAGGGGGGTGGTCAGGTCAGGCCCTACAGCGCTAAGTAGTCCGGTACCAGTGGGACAGTGACGGCATCTGAGACGGAGGGGGGGGGGGGTCAGGTCAGACCCTACAGCGCCACGTCGTGGTACCAGTGGGACAGTGACGGCATCTGAGACGGAGGCGGCAGGAGGAGGTGTTAGATTCCGCACAGGCAAGCGCTTTACAAGAAACTTAAACACGGTCATGGAGTACACCAAAGCAGCAAATATCACTGGCGGGCGCTCTACCAAGACATGTGCACGACACCGAAATCCTCTAACAGCAATACGAACAGCACATCATTGAAAATGCAGGCACAGCTCTCTCCTCTCAAACCCTGCGTCAAGGCGATGCACTGGTCTCACCTTGTTGGCCTCGTAGAAGGGTCGCATGCCCAGGTTGTGCGCCCGGTGCGGGTTGCCACCCCACATGGTGTCCGAGGTCATCATCAGGAAGCCGTCAATGTCGTAACAGCACTGCTGTCCGGCGCCGTCCAAACTGTAGGGAGACAGGGCATAACGCGAGGTAAGGTTAATGGAAGGTTCATATCGCAAGGTGTCGATATGACCTGTGTCTCAGTGTGTGACCTGTTCACCTCATGTGTCTCAGTGTGTGACCTGTTCACGCTGTGTCTCGTTTGTGTGACCTGTGTCACCTGTGTCTCATGTGTGTTGCCTTTTTCCTACCTGTGTCTCAAGTGTGTGACCTTATTCACACACTGTATCTCAGTGGAATGTGACCTTTTCACCTTGTGTCTCAGTCGGTGTGACCTGGTTCACCTATTGTCTCGAGTGTGTGACCTGTCACCTGTGTCTCAGTGTGTGACCTGTTCACGACTGTGTCTCAGTGTGTGACGCTGTTCACCTCTGTGTCTCAGGTGTTGTGACCTGTTCACGGCTGTGTCTTCAGTGTGTGACCTGTTCACTGTGTCTTGGTGTGTGATGTTTCACGCTGGTGTTCTCAGTGTGTGACCTGTTCACCTGTGTCTCAGTGTGTGACCTGTTCACCTGTGTCTCAGTGTGTGACCTGTTCTGATATGTCTCGGTGTGTGACCTGTTCACCTATGTCTCAGTGTGTGACCTGTTCACCTGTGTCTTGGTGTGTGACCTGTTGACCTGTGTCTCGGTGTGTGACCTGTTCACCTGTATCTCAGTGTGTGACCTGTTCACCTGTGTCTTGGTGTGTGACTTACTTGACCATGCCCGCCCTGACGCAGTGGATGGCGCCCTTGTGCTCATCACAGGCCGTGTTGCCGTCCCGGTCACAGGAGAAGTCGGGTACAAACAGACCCTTGTTGGCCACTGCCTGCTCTATGCGGCATGGACACCGGGTTACCTACGGGTGAGAGGTGTCGAGGCGTGGGTCACGGGCCAGGTCACAGGGTATGGCAAGCAGCTCAAATGCCGAGTCACAAGTCATGGGTCGCAGAAACCGGTCATTACTGGCGGCGTGAGTCATGTTATACCAGATTATACCGCTTCTAGTATAACACCGCCGCTGCACAGCCATACTACAGTCGGGTGCATTTTATCGGCAGTCACACTCATGAGGTCACATGCCACAGACCATGTGATGATTGTGATACTGATAGCCGATGTGATTCACTATCTATCGGCTATCGCCCCTTGTCAGGAATCGGCCCGCCGCTGTTACGTATGTATGTGCATACCACTGAACTCTATAGAGATGGAAGGCGCATTGGCCGGAATACGTTGTCAATGGAAGGACGGCGGCCATGATTATGGTGATCACAAGTAGCAGTCGCGGCCTGTGTGTTAAAGGTAATATAGCACCTTTAAAATTAGTTTTTTAACTGAGATAGCCAAGATTGTCGGTGTGCTGAGAAACCCCCAAAATGCCGAAATTTTTCTCCTCAAGAGCGACTCTAGTTGCTTGAGTTTTCAACGCAAACCGTTGGTCATGATGTGGCCATAATATTTTCACGTCCCCACTATAATCCCGTGACGTTTCCGCTTATACGTCCACTCAGAGTTACTTCCACTGTGATTGCCACCTGCACTATCGCTTTTTGAATCCGGTCCGCCAGTATTTCAGTTACCTTAGCGTCGCCCCGCGACGCGCCCCGACGGTCGTTAGGCCGCTCGTCACCGTAGTGGTTCAACGTATGGGTGCCCCCACGGTACCTAACCTGGCGCGAGTCGACGCCGGTCGACCCAGCCAGTCGCGTTTTCACGCCTACTGGTGCACCTCAATCGTGCGGTGCAGGCGACAGCAGCCTGTCACTGGCGGGCGCAGAAGTTTGCCGTTCGAATGCCTCCTTGGTGACGAGCACACTCGCTTTGGTGACGCAAGGATGGTGTGACATCACATTTAACGATATTACTATGTTTTCAAAATTACAACAAATTCTGACTTTTTTTCGCAAAAAATGAATGCAGAACCGTAAATAGGGCTTGCTTCCACCCATCATTCTACAGTACTTTTCCCAAGGGTTGCTAGTACTTCCCTTTAAAGGAGTAAGGGCGGGGTCGGGCACCCAGGCTGATCATTTTACAATATAATTGAGGGGAACTACTAGTTCGTAGAGCAAGTATGACTACCACCACATGTTCGCAAGTTTAATGCAGAATGATTCTAGTACGTTTCATTTTTATTTTATTTTTGCCACGAACAAAAATTTTCGTCTATAATATTCTTAATTCAATTTTGAAACATTGTGAGTGGTAAGCCATTTGCGCTAACCATTCCGAAGTAGGTTTCGCTCAATATATTGTAAAATGTCAGCCTGGGTGCCCGCCCGCCTATCCTTTAACACAGGCCGCCGACTGCTCGTGATCACCAATATGGCCGCCGTCATTAGACATCTCGGCCAATGGGGTCGCAGCGGCATAGCTACCCTGTGGTGCATACGTACCTCTCCGGCGAAGTGTTTGAGGTTCCTGTCGTTCTCAATCCAGCGGTTACAGACGCGCGCTGCCCACTCGGTTCCGTAGACGCGGTTCCACTGTGGCCCGAAGTACCAGGCCAACGGGATCGGCTGACTCCAAAGTACTCTGCCAACAAACGACACACAACTCAAAAACACCGTCTTGCTTGAGCGCTGGCCAGTGATGTTTTTTTGTCGAGTACTGTGTATCATATAGCTGCGTTATTTACGAATGCGGAGACAGGGAGACATTTAAAACATGTTGTGTTCTTTAAGTTCACAGAATTCAGAGCCCATGGGCATAATTCTAACGGCTCAGAAGATGACACAACGTCTCATAACCGCACAGCAAAGAGCAATTCACTCACGGTGACGTCTTCAGTCCTGAGAGGTAGGTGCCAGGGCTGGTCAGGTTGATGTACAGCAGGCCCACCTCGATGTCCAAGTAGTCCCAGTTGTCGTTACCCACGTAGTCGGACGTCATTAAGTCGGTCTGGCCGTCATTCGCCGTCTCCTGAATATAGACAATAGACATACACACAAATCCTGGTTAGATCAAGAGACAAAGCCAATGAATCATGTCTGTCGCTCAGGGTTTGTGGTTGTAAACAATAGCCGTTTTCACGATGGATTATTTTGCGCGAAACGTTTTAACCCTCGCCCTACGGTCCCGTAGGGCGAGGGTTTATTTTTTTCCTGTCATGTGAAACAGCTACTATAAAACATTTTAAAACTTTTGAAGTGTTTTTAAAACATTTCGCGAAAATAATCCGTCGTGAAAACGGCTAGTGTACATCGGTAACTTCGATTCAACGCTAAGCATTGTAGAGCGTCCTTTATAACCAACCACTCTCGTTATCTTCCTTGTCTCCCTCTCCATTCCGTCTCTTACCGTCAGTGTGTCGATGTAGACCAGCTCCGGGGTGTTGGTTGACTCCTTCCCTCTCTCTCCCCTTTCTACCCACTCTTACCGTCAGTGTGTCGATGTAGACCATCTCCGGGGTGTTGGTTGATACTCTCTCCTCTTCCTCGCTTTCATCCTCCCCTCCTTCCCCACCCTCCCCCCTCCCCCCCCCTACCTCACTCTTAAGTCAGTGTGTCGATGTAGACAGTCGGGGTGTTGGTTGACTACTTCTCTCTCTTCTCCTCCTTTTCTATCCCGCTCTTACTGTCAGTGTGTCGATTGTAGACCATTCTCGGGTGTTGGTAGACTCCTCCCTCTCTTTGAGGAGGGCTGTATGGTACTACCGTCTTAGGTCAGTGTGTCGATGTTAGACATCTCCGTAGTGTTGGTAGATCCCTCCACTCTCTCTCCACTTTCTACCCTCTTACGTAGTGTGTCGATGTAGACCAGATCCGGGGTTGTTTGGTTGACTACCTCTCTCTCTCTCCACTTTCTACCACTCTTACGTCAGTGGTGTCGATGTGAACAGCTCCGGGGTGTTGTTTGACTCCTCCTTTCTTCTTCCCTTTCTACACTCTCACCGTCAGTGTGTGATGTAGACCAGCTCCGGTGTTTGGTAACTCCCTTCCTTCTCTTCCCTTTCTACCGCTCTTTACGGTCAGTGTGTCGATGTAGACCACTCGGGGTGTGGGTTGACTCCCTCCTCTCTCTCCCTTTCTACTCGCTCTTACGTCAGTGCTGTCGATGTAGACAGCTCCGGGGTGTTGGTAGACTATCTCCCTTCTCTCCTTTGCTAACCCCACTTTACCGTCAGTGTGTGATGTAGACAGCTCCGGGGTGGTTGGTAGAGCTCATCTCTCTCTCCCTTTCTACCCATCTACCGTCGTGTTGTCGATGTAGAATCTCGGGGTGTTGGTTGCTCCTCCCATGCCCTCTCCTTTCTACCACACTCTTACGTAGTGTGTCGATGTAGACCTCTCCGGGGTGTTGGTTGACTACCTTTCTCTCTCTCCTCCCTCTTCTACGGTGGTGACGTCAGTGTGTCGATGTAGACATCCTTCGGGGTGTTGGTTGACATCTCCTCTCTCTCCCCTTTCTAACTCGTCTTACGTCAGTGTGTCGAGTGACCAGCTCCGGGGTGGTTGGTTGACTATCTCCCCTCTCTCCCCTTTCTACTCGCTTTCCGTCAGTGTGTCGATGTAGACCAATCTTCCGGGGTGTTGGTTGACTACTCTCTCTCTCTTCCTCCTTTTTACCGCTCTTCCGGTCAGTTGTGTCGATGTAGACCAGCTCCGGGTGTTGGTTGACTAATTCCCTCTCTCTCCCTTTCTATCGCTCTTGGCCGTCAGTGTGTGGATGTAGACAGCCTCCGGGGGTGTTTGGTTGACTCCTCTCTCTTCTCTCCTTTTCCTACCGCTCTTACCGTCAGTGGTGTCGATGTAGACAGCTCCGGGGTGTTGGTAGAAGTGAAAAAAACCCTGCTTAGGACAACGTGGTCCCCCACATGGAAAATAGAAACAACCCATCTTCCCTCCCTCTCTCCTTTCTACCCTCACTCTACCGTCAGTGTGTCCGAATGTAGACCATCTCCGGGGTGTGGTAGACTCCCTCCCTCTGCTCTCCCTTTCTACTCGTCTTACCGTCAGTTGTGTCGATGTGAGAGCAGCTCCGGGGTGTTGGTTGACTCCTCCTCTCTCTCTCCTCCTTTCTACCCACTCTTACCGTCGTGTGGATGTGACCAAGCTCGGGGTGTTGGTTGACTATCTCCTTCTCTTCTCCCTTTCTACTCGCTCTTACCGTCAGTGAGTCGATGTAGACAGCTCCGGGGTGTTGGTTGACTACCTCTCTCTCTCTCTCCTCCTTTCTACCACTCTTACGTCAGTGTGTGATGTAGACAGCTCCGGGGTGTTGGTAGACTATCTCCCTCTCTCTCCCCTTTCTACCCGCTCTTACCGTCAGTGTGTCGATGTAGACCAGCTCCGGGGTGTTTGGTAGACTCCTCCTTCCTCTCCCCTTTCTCCTCCCCTTTCTACCCACTCTTACCGTCAGTGTGTCGATGTAGACCAGCTCCGGGGTGTTGGTTGACTCCCGGTAGCCGTACAGTGAGATGGTGACCTTAGCGCTCTGGTCCATCGTCAGGTTGTGCCACAGCCACTGCAGTCGCAGTGAGCCCGGCTCGGCCAGCTGGTAGTCGTCGTTGGCGAACATCACGCCCTCGGCCGAGGTCAGAGGCGTCTCTGTGAGAACGGCAGTCAGCGAAGTGAGCAGAAAGCAAGGCTGTCCACCTCAGATCACTCTTCGATGGGTAGTCCAACATTAAGATAACATAATGTTTGTGGAAAAGTAAAAGCTGACAAAAGAAGCAGACTGATTAGCACGACTAAGTAACTATATAAACATAGAGGCTATATAACAGTCCTCAAACGAGGCATGGCACAACTAATTCGTTTCATACGCCATGGTGGATCAAAACCAAACACAATTTAATAATCGAACGCAGGTCCGGGGTTCTCCTAACTGCTCTGTATCAAATACTTGGGCAGTGTTCGCGTTCCACTAACCGACATAGTACTGGCCCTTCCAGTAGTAGGGCCCTCCGTCGAGAGACACAGCGATGTCAATGTATCCGGTGGCGAACAGTCTCGGCTGGACGCAGAAGGCCGTGTTGGTGTCACGCACCACACCCTCCACCTCCCTGTCGTAGAAGCGGCACTTGACCAGCGTGTTTTCTCCGAAGCACGGTCCAGAGATGTTGACCAGGTTGCCACCCAGCATGTTGCCCTGCTCTGGTGCGAACACCAGCGGCAGGTTGGAGCCGTCTGCAGAGCAGCCGAGACAAGGGTCACAAGATGTTCCACGAGTCGCATATAAAACAAAGTAACACGTCTGCAGCCACCGGGGGTAGACTAAGCAGCCGCACAAATATCTGGTAAACCGCGCGTATAAGGAGCAATGAAGTACGCACTCACCATTGCGCGCAGCTCACAGTCTTTCTAAACGTTCATGTACTCGGACCAAACAAATAAACAGGCATCGCCATTGAGGATGATGGACGACGCGTACAAAGTACGAACAAGAACACACATTGCACGGGTGACGGTCCAACATTTGGCGTTTGACATTCCAAGTGATCAATACACAAGTCTTGTTAACATCGTTTAAGTCTGACGAACGACATTGCAATGCCGGACAATGTGTGAATCATGACTTTATAAGTAAATTGTCAAATAGCATCTGCAAGCGTATCTGCAAGCGTATCTGCAAGCATCTGCAAGCGTGCAAGGTGAGTGATCTATGCGTACATAGTTCGTGTCGACAGTTTCCGGCCAGGATTTTCTCGTCCACTCTGAAGATGTGCCGGCCGGGGAAGCCGTTTGCCATGCCGGTGGAGGTCAGGTCGCGGATGTACATCGTTTGAGAGTACGGTGTGTACGGGTACGCGCTGCTACCGTTACCGGCGTTAAAGCCAACCTGCGGGGTGGACGCGGCAGTAGTGAGTAAGTGCTCACCAGGTTTCAGTAGACTGGTAGCGACATGAGCTTCGCGAGAGACAACAATTGCTGGTGTGTCAGAATCTGGCGACATAATTCTCATACGGCAAAATGTTTACATATTTGCAAAAATCTAGCTTCTGAAGCTTCGTAGCTTCGTTTTGAAACATATATCTTGCACATTCCAAAGCAGAGCAGCTCACAAAGGCGGGGATGCCGCCCTCACCCTCTGACACCGGTCACTTACAAAGGCGGGGATGCCGCCCTGTCCCTCGTTGCCGTCTCCGCCAGCCTCTGTGTGCGTGGTCCAGCCCATGTGCAGGTAGTTGAAGATGGTGTACGAGCGCACCTCGTCCGTGGCCACCATCATCTGAAACGTGTTGGTCTGCCGGCCGAGGAGCAGAGTCAAAGAATGTCAGCTGTCAGACGCGACAGAGTATCAAGACAGAGTCAGACTCGTTTGTTTCAGAGTCGGAGTCTGATAGGGAAGCTGGTCTGCTGGCTGGAGATACACATCAGACTAAGAAAGAGCGACTCAGTTCAGACTCGGCGGAGAGACAAGCACGCATCACAAATTATACGGCTCTCAACAAAGCTCGCTACACAGTCATCAGGGGAACCAACAGTAGGTATGTACAAATTGTAGAACCAAAATAGACACATTGTAGGAATGCCATCGGATGAGCATGCGGTAATATCAGTCCACATCAGTCCACATCAGCAACAGTCCAGAGCTACCGTCGGACAGGCTCAGGCAGAGCGGGGATGTCCTGTACCGCTCTGCATTCACATTCTTCATCACTGCTTAAGTTGTCACTAGTCACTAGGCTCAGTGATAGATCATATACACAGCGTCAGACACCCTCACAGGCCGCAGCTCCCGGCACTGGACAGCCCTCGGTGTTATCTGATTGATGGCTGTGTCTCAGCAAATGATGCGTCCGTGTATCCAAACATGGATTTATACTGGAGATGTAATGCAGTGAGCGCCCTTCAATGGGTATTGAAAGCCTTTTTGCTAAACCATTTGGTACTGGTCGCTTCTCACTGGCTGTCAACATTGTTTGGATCGATAAATTAACATCACGGTCAGCCACATGATGTATGTTCCAATCAACAGACTGACACTCGCCCTAGAAAGTTCTGGGAATTACGCGCGCTGGTGGGAGGCCGTTTGTTTACGCCCAGATCCCGGCTCCTATAACAGCTACAACAACCAAATACACACGGTATAATCGCGCGGTGCTTAACCCGCGCACTGCAGGGGGTTCGCGCCGAACACGAACTGCAGGGGGGTTGATTTCCGCCCCCCCCGTGAGATCTCCAAAACTACTGAACGTAGCGACAAGCGAAAAACGGGCATTAGATAGCTCTAGGTCAAGCTCTATCCGGAAAGTATTTCAGTGTTTTCTTGGATCAGGTCACAATTTGAGGTACAGTGGTCCACGCAAGTCAGATTTTCCGGTTAGGACTCTTTTAGGAACTCTTTCCAGAAACCCCAATATCCTCGGAAATATGATAGCTAGGAGCAAACAATTAGAGAGAACAGTCGATAGCCATTTGAATTATTTGCATCGCATTTAAGTCCTCAAAATTAAAATCTCAAGATCAATAGTTTAGGCTCCAGGGTCATGAAAGGTCAAACATACTGTTTTTGCAAAAAAGTTTTCGTGAATAGCATGTCACCTAAGAAAGATAAGGGTAAACATTTTGACGCCATCGTGTTTTGTCTACGAATGCGCCTTGAAATATATATACGTAGACCTGTAAGGTCCAAATCTTCAAAATTTGAACCTAAAGGCAAGGTCAATTTGGATGACCCAGGTAAGGTCATGTTGATATGGGGCAACGCGGCCAGACTAGAAAGAACACATTGTGTCAACTAATCGTTCTCTATCTCTTTTTCTATCAAGAGTTATTAGCAAATATTGGGGCTGATGACACTCATATGACTCAGATGCCCTTGTATAGATCATGACCAAACAATTTGCACTGATTCATTTAGAATTAGCTAAAAAATAGCAATTATTCTGAAAGAATTAGCCTGACCAATGCATATTTTATGAAAAGGGAAAAGCATTTGGGTTTATTTTCCCTTCACTTATAATGGGGAGGTCAGGAAATTGACCTGACCTTATGGTCCACCGATACGAAAAAATTCGAGATAAAACGAATTGTAGGTACTGTATTCCCTTATGAAAATACCTGCAAGTTCAAAAACTTTCGAAAAAAGACGGTGGCGTTTGGCACGAACGCAAACATTTTTTGAAAGGTGAGGTCACTTGACAGTGACTTGTGACCTGACCTGAAGATGACCTCCAAGTTAAAACTTTTAAACAAAGTGTGGGGTAAGTTGATGCCCAAAGAGGTGTACGAAATTTGGCGGCGCCTGCTGACGCCGTTTTCCTCGCTACTCCTGAAAAACCTGAGGGGGGGGGGGGCCGGAAATCAACCGCCCTGCCAGTGCGCAGGGGTTTTAACCCACCTTCAATGCGAACATCATATAAATCCACATGGTGACTGATTGGGCATCAAGGGTGCGTCGGTCGGTCGTCAGTCAGGGGCGTGGGCAGAATTTCGCCCGGGGGGATGGGTAAAGGGGCCCTCGTACCCAAAGGGGGCTCGTACCCAATCGTACCCTGCAGCATGCACCAGTGTCCATTTCGACCTCCATTCAAATCAACCGCGAGGCACGAGTTCGGAGAACCGTGTTATGGCCGTGTTAAAAGATTTAGGTGGCCTTTGGTCACCAGAGGCCACCAAAGGTCAGATTATCCAGATTTATGACTTAGCTCCAGAGACCCCCAATTATCTAAAAAACTATGATAGCTAGGGAAAAACGGGAAAAATCAATCGAAAAACATTGCAAATCGCAATTGCCAAAATGTCATCAAATTTTAACTCAGGTCAAAGCTAAGGCTCCAGAAGTCATCAATAGTCAAAAAGGCTATTTTTGCCAGAACTGTTTTCACGAATAATTAAAATACTTTACTTAATTAAAATACGGAAGTGATTGTGACACCAATGTGTTCTTCTCGTCAAGGCACTTTGAACCATGTATATGATTACCCGGTAAGGTCAACATAGAAATGTGACCTCAGGTCAAGTTCAAGTCGTGACCCAAAAGGTCATGCTGCACATTGAGAGACGCGTCTCGACGAGACGCGTCACTTCTCTTTCTGGATTTTATCGAGAGTTATTGACAAAAAGGTGTTGGTGACCTCGCATGACCTCTGCTGACCCTGTAGGGATACCAGAACAAAGACTGCACATTGGTCTTCAAGAATGACCTATGGTAACATGATACAGATGGAACTGGGCTGATATCATGCGTATCCTCAGAATGGAAAGCATTTGAATATTTCCCCACTGACTTATAATGGAAAGTTCAAGAAATTGACGTGACATTATAAATAATTCCAGATACCTGACGATATAAAAAATCCGACATAAACTAACTGTAGGTAGTAATGCTCTCATAAAATCCTGTAAGCACGAAACCGATCAGCCCTAAACTGTGCCTCGGTAGGACCGCAAACTGTTTTGGAGGTGGGTTCACATGACCTGGCCTGGTGACCTGACCCCACATGACCAAACATAAAAATATAAAAAAACAAATCCTAGTCGGCGCGGCAGCTGGTCGTCGGAGACCAATACACAATCGGTTGACTTTTAGGCACCAATCTCTTCCGAGTGCCAGCATTACTCACCACTCGGCGGGCACGGGAGTTGGAATTTCCACCGTTGAACGAGACGTTCTTCCACGTGGTGATGATGACGTGTTTGGGAGTGAACGCCTCCGCGCCGACGATGGCCTCGCGAATGTCCCACTTGGCTCGCTCCCGTAGCTCCACTCCGAACTGATCCCGTCTCTCGTACAAATCCCGCTCAATCCTGCAGTCATCACACGCAATGGTCAAGGTCAAGGGTCACACGCAAGGGTCAAGGTCAAGGGTCACACGCAAGGGTACGAGGTCAGGTCACACACAGATCATGTCCAGGCAGCTAACTGCCACTGCCCAACTACATATATGCAGATATGCTAGGTGACGCTAAATCCTGCGCTCATGCAACACAAGGGTAGAGACGATCGGCCAGGTCAAACAGATCATGTTGAGTCGCTGCAATTCACGAATACAGGTCCTCTCAGGTCAAACCTAGGCCGGACTTGATCACACGATGTCATCCACCGCACACAAGCCTGATTTGTAGCAAACTGTCCCAAAGAGTCTGTTTCAACGGCATTCAGAGTCATAAGAATTATACCCGCAAACGTCCAGGGACCTCTGATATATCTCCTGAAACCGTCAGCAGATGGTTTCAGGAGATACCGTGTCCTCTAGCGTGTGCCCTCTAACCTGTAATAGACTCCGGGCCGGCGAGTGTCTGTCTCCTCGCCGCCGATCTCTCCGAGCACACATTTGCTGTAGAAGGGTCCGATGAACGAGGGGTCGTTCTTGACTGGCCAGTCCGGCTGCGGGAACGTCAGCGGGTACGTCTGCGGCTGCGACGTAGGCATAGAGAAGCCCACAAAGCCGTGCAGAGACACCTGGCGGGTGGAGAACAGCCCAGGTCAGCTGAAGTTTGACGAGATATGGCCTGGTCAGACCAGGTCAGACGCGAGGACAGGGGAGTTAAAGCTAGGCCAGTAGAGGTCAAACGAGGTCAGTCGATATGAGACGGGATCAGAAGAGATCGTGGTTAGAAGAGGTCGAATAAAGTAGGACGGGATCATACGAAGACAGACGGGGTCATACGAGGTCAGACTAGATCATACGAGGTCAGACGGGGTCATATAAGGTCAGACTAGATCATACGAGGTCAGACCGTTTATACGAGGTCGACGGGTCATGCGAGGTCTGCAAGATCATACGAGTCACAGCGGGGTCATACGAAGGTCCAGAACGGGGTCAGATGAGGTTAGACGGGGTATACGAGATCAGACAGACCACACGAGGTGGGCACACTGGTTATTCGAGGTCAGACGGGGTCATACGAGGTCAGACGGGGTCATACGAGGTCAGACAGGTCCATATGAGGTCCGACAGGATCATACGAGGTCAGACGGGATCATACGAGGTCAGGCGGGGTCATACAAGGTCAGACGGGGTCATACGAGGTCATACAAGGTTAGACGGTGTCATACGAGGTCAGACAGAATCATACGAGGCAGACTTGTAATGACTCTCATTTTTTTAGTTAACTCAAGTCTGACTCAACAGCCAAATGACTGACTCGACTCTTGACTCAAGTCCTTTTTCAAACAGATTGAATCGACTCAACTCTTGACTCAAGTCCCGCTTTTAAAAACAGAATCGACTCAACTCATGACTCATCCAAATATGTCTGACTCATGAGTCAATTCATGACTCAACTCTGAGTCATTTACAATCTGATACGAGGTTAGGCGGGGTCATACGAGGTCCGACGGGGTCATACTAGGTCAGACGGGATCATACAAGGTCAGACGGGGTCATACGAGATCAGACGGGGTCATACGAGGTCAGACAGGGACAGGGTCATACGAGGTTTGTCTAGGTCAGGAAGGATGAAAGGAGGTCAAATGAGGTAATTCGAGCTCAGGAAGGGAAGGACTTGTATGATTGACCGAAAATGAGAGACAGCACTCTCCGCCTTGTGAAGACTGATTTTAGACACAACAACCTTAACCGCTTGTAAGATTTCCACATCTACATCAGAGCTCCGGTTCTTCTACTTTCCAGTTATAAGCGCTCAGCCAGCACCTACCATCACAGCACCTACCCATGTGTAGTTGAAGAGGAAGCCGTAGTAAGGAAACCTGACGTTGAGCTTCTTGTCAATCTGCGGCGTCAGGTCATTGATGTCCTTTTGGTAGTCGTTCGGGTCCGTGAAGGGGTACATCATCTCCGATCGGACCTCATTGAGCCGGTCCTCGGTCAGCTCGTAACGCTCCTCGTCGTCCCAAGCACCGTACGAGTTCAGCCCACCGGATGAACTGCCTGCGGGTGGGAGGGAAGGGAAGCGGAGACGCGTCAGATTGCGACACTTGTGGAGGTTCAAATCTAACTATGTATTAAAAAGTCTGTCTCTCTGTCTGTTCATCCACACATTTTTTTCCTTATACATTTAATAAATACGAAATGTTATGTAGTTTCGACACATTATCAATAAATGGAATATAATCTTGAAATTTATTTTGCAGATCGCATGACAACATGTGTGTGTTGTGGTGTGGTGTGTGTGGGTCGGCTGCAATGTCGCCTCTCACATCTCGTCGGATGGGCCGATTTCAAAACTTGTTTGTCCAGGGTGAGGAAGGCAGGAGTCCGGCCCTCTCGGGCAAGAAGTCCACGGCGCTGCGCCATGAGCCGCAGGGTGGGCTCATGACGCAGCGTGCATGATCGTCTTCGTCTGTATGTCTAGTCTATGTGGAGCGCCATCACACGAGATGGGGGTTCGTGTGTTATACATACGTGGTTACAACACGTGTGGTTAAAGGTTACATGGCATTGACCTAAGGTAAGCGCGTGTAACATGGTCAAACTAACTACGGCCCGTGTCATGGAGCAACGTCCACATATCTACTGTGCGTTCGGTAAAACATCTTTATAATACCCTGCAACATAGATACTAGAACATACTTACAACAACGGATTACAAGGAGACCATGCATTTTGATATATCATACAGTCATACGAGCCTACGCCAGTTACAATTCACATTACTGCATAATGCATATATTGGTGTTTCGCAGCTCTGTTGTTCGAAATGCAAACAAAGGAATCACTGCGTCATAACCCGACCTCGACTCTTCGATCCTCTTCCGTCTGGTCCACCATAAAAACGAGATATCATGTTACCGATTAGCAAAGTAAAATGACAGCAGACAGCAGTTCTAGCGTGTCTACTGTCTAGTTACCCTGGTTCTAGCCGAGCATAATAACGCAAACAAACCAATGTGCAGTGTATGTGCAATGTACTATTGGTTCCAAAATAAGCGTCCCGCTGGGTTGGCTGGCACAGCAGTTTAAGGAAGTAAACGCCTTGGGAAAAATTATGAGAAATGATGGAGATGAGAGCCACTCATCTGGGCACTCATCTACATCAATCCACATACTTTTCCCAAGGCGGTATATTACCTTAAACTGCTATGCCAGCCAACCCAGCGGGACGCTTATTTTGGAACCAATAATACATCCATACAACTACATAGCTTATCCCGAAAGTTCGCAAGACATAGTCAGTAGTCCACCAATCATACCAGGCTTTTCTGCGGCTTAGGGTCTACCAATATAGTTCGCTCTGGTCGCGATCACTGAACCTCTCACTGAACCTGGGCGCTTGATAGCCTCAATGTGCTAAAGCGCCCCCCCAAAAAAAACAATCACACACGATCACTGAACCTGTACTGAGGAACGCTCAAATGCAGCATGGTCACACTACCGATGTCACATCGCTACCGATGTCACACTACCGATGTCACATCGCTCCCCGCCGCGCAGTAGCGCTGGCTTCTCTGCTTCATAACGCCTCTGGAGTCACGAGACATCGCCGCTCAGTATCTGTACTGCGATGTGACGCTGATCACGGTGTTGGTGACCACTCAGCTGGCATTCCACGCTGGCTCGCAGTGTCCGCCGGTCGGCCTAGTGACTCACGTAAGATAGCCGGTATCAGCTCCGGTACCCGGGGTATCAGGAGCAGGCGAACGGCCGTCAGTCCTATCGGCCACCTCCGTATCCCCCCTTCGTGAGTGCCGTACGGCGTACATACACCCACCCGCTCCACCAACAAAGACCGACAGGTGTCGGGTGGCATGACCGGCCTTCATAATTCGCGGCTTTAGGGAGGACATAATTCAGATCAACTTCCGAGCAGGTGGTAAATATAAGGGTAATGTCTCAATGGTTATCGTAAGTGGATTGCATGGATAAAACGGCGGAAATTTGAGTGCGGTCAACGTAGCACAACGAGATATCGACGTCTCGGTTATACTAGCTGTTTTCACGATGTATTATTTTGGGCGAAATGTTTTAAAACATTTTAAGTAGCCGTTTTCACGATGAATTATTAAGCGCGAAATGTTTTAAAACATTTTAAAATGTTTTCAAATGATTTAATAGTGCCGCTTTCACGATGGGCTTATTTGCGAGCAATGTTTTAACCCTCGCCCTACGGTCCCGTAGGGCGAGGGTTATTTTTTTTTCGCAAGTTAGTTCTTCGTGAAAGCTACTACTTCCAAAAGATTTTAAAACATTTTGAAATGTTTTAAAACATTTCGCGCAAAACAATCCATCGTGAAAACGGCTATCATGTCCCGAGTTCAGCTCCCTCTGCTCACCTCTCCAGTCCCGCTCTCCAGTCCCGAATGTCTTAAAATGTCTTATTTTAGGTGCATGGAATAACTTTTTTACCAGAGCATCGTAAATCGTAAACCAACTGTAGCCAAGTAGAGATATTTCATACATTACATATGTACATTCGCCGAAACAACACTTTTGCCAAAATGCCGCTTTCACGCTGGACTAATTTGTGAGAAATGTTTTACCCTCGCCTACGGCCACGTAGGCGAGGGAGAGTTTTTTTCTCGGCAAATTAGTCATCGTGAAAGGCTACTACTAAAACATTTTAAAACATTTTAAAATGTTTTTAAACATTTCGCGCAAATTCATCCATCGTGAAAACGGCTATTATATTTTCCTTCGTATCATTTCAAGCGACACATGGCTGTCAAGTGTCATGGCTGTCAACACATATAAATTTTTCATGAGTGTATCCAGGGAAATGTTTCTGGAGGGCACATAGGTATATGTAGTTATAGGGGGGGGGGGCATCATAGCGAGAAGTGGGCCACCTGAGCCCTGAAAATGAGCTTTAAAACAAACTGGAACTTAAAGAATCAAACGATTATGATTTATGAATAATCGGTACTTTCTTATCATCAATGATTATAAGCACAACACACTGTCTAGAAAGTAAAATTAAAAAATACGACATATGTAGTTTATGGTTAGAACTTGGTTATGGTTGGCTAGAACTGTTTTGTCGTTTGAGCAAGAAAAGCGTTCGAACGAACACTGGCGGATCCAGGGCAGGGGAGAGTGGGGGCATCAGAGGCGAATGGCCCCCCAAACCGCCTGAAGTCTGCGCAAATTTACACATTTCCTGATGTAGCAGGACATTTAAGCAACTTTTACTAAGGAAAGTTTATTTTAAAACGTCTATCAATGCATATGGAAGCGATTTTTTTTTTTTTTTTTTAAATAATTTTGATAAACTTTTTCGGGGTGGCACCCACATGGCGCCTCAAACTAGAGCTTATATACGCCAACGAAAACGAACTGTGTATCCACATGAGAGGAGTCTCCTTTCTGTGCACAGGAGCTTCTTCTTCTTTTTCTTTGCCCTTTTAAGACTTTCTTTCTGAACACACGGCCTCCCTTCGCTTGAGAGACTGAGAGGGCTCTCACTCAGTACCACACATAGGGGTCTTATTTCCGCACAACAGGGCCACCTCCCTGCACTGTGCCTGCACAGCACTAATGCCACAGGAGGGTCACCCCTATGCACGCATAATTTATAATCTATACAGACGGGCCACACAGCCTTGGAGGGTCTCCTTTCCCACAGAGGAGAATATCCACGAGTGAAAAGTTAGCAAGCGATCCGAGACATTCGACACGTTCGATATATTCACATGTTAAATGTATATGTCGTGAGTGACTATAATGACAAGCCTGATTTGAGACATACGCCACATTCGATAGATTCACCAAAATGGCGTTCTTCGCAGTGGACTAAAAATTTGTCGAATTTAACTTACCGAATGTCTTAAATCGACCACAAACTTAACACATTTTGCGAATGCATCAAATGTGTCGAATCTTTCGAGTCGGCTGGGAAAGGTGTTGTTTCGGCGAATGTATGTAATATATGAAATATCTCTACTTGGCTACAGTTGGTTTACGATTTATGATGCTCTGGTAAAAACGTTATTCACACACCTCGAAATATTAATCGATAACATAAATGAACATTAATTCGTTCACGTGCATCGCCCTGATTTGACCTAATTAAAGCTGCAGGCAAAAACAAATGTGGCTGCAGTCGGCTTTGTCTGTGCACCGTTTGTGTTTGTGCGGGCCGCTCTGTTGTAACAGCTCAGTATTGGCCGGTGGCAGCCATGTTTGGCTCCCAGTACCGTCAAGGCTCTCGAGCCGATTAGATTGGGATAGCTTCCGCAACCGCACTGAGACACATTCTGACGCACCGGCTCCGGCCCGAAAGCTGTAGCCAACTGACTCACAAAGGGTGACTCGCCTCTATATAGGTATACACCTCTCCGTTTCGATGCAAGAGGAGCATTTTGCGTTAACAAAATCCATAGTCGCTTTTATCGCCGGAATTATTCAGTCGATGTGAAATTACAAAGTGTTATACATGAGCGTTGCACCCATTAGCATTCACAGTGATTCAAACGGTGTTCCTTCTCATTACGCTAGCCGCCAAAACTCGCTCTCTCTTCCTGCACCCCACTCGCCGCCCCGGGTTAGGGGGACGGCGACGCAGGCGGGTCGACCGGGGGTCGGTCCCGCCCAACACCCTAAGGATCCGTTGATTCTCCGGCCGCCGGACCGCCGAGCACAATCAGCCAGGCTTGGTCGATGGCCCCAGCGGCGGCGCGGGCCATCTCGTAGGCCCGGGCAGCTCAGCAGCAGGTGGGGCCGCGCTGGGTCCCGGTCCCCGCATGCCGGGCACTCTTCGTCGGCCGCCAGCGATCGGTGGAGAGTGTCCCGGTGTGAGTGGGGAAGCTCCCGTCCGCAGCCTGGGAGAGGGTGACGGCCTCCCAGCGCGCAGGAGCGTCATGGTCAGGGGTGGGGCCGGGTCGGGTGAGCCGCGGCGCGTCCCCGCGCGCGCCAACTCTCGCACTGGCGCAGATGGCGGGCGCGGGCGCTCGCCAGTCGACAAGCCAGTTCGTGGTCCGCCCGCTGTAGCCTTCAGCCCCGCCAGGCGGTCCGCGGCCTCGTTGCCGTCGAGGCCCGCGTGGCCCGGTACCCACTGGAGGGTTGTGTTAATTCCGCGGTCCGCAAGGGTGTGGAGGGAGCTCCACACTTCTGCGGCCAGAGACATGGTCTGGCCGGACGGCCCGCGGTTCAGTAGCTGGAGGCCGGACTTGGAGTCGGTGAGGAGCATGAGCGCATGGATGAGCTCCAGTTCCCGGTCCTCCAGGTTGGTGACGGCGGCTAGCGCCACCTTCATCGCCATTAGTTCGGCTCGCAGACTGCTGCATATGGCGCCCGCTGGGGCGCGCACCGAGGCTTCTCTGTTCAGGCAGTGAAGCTGTATCAGGGCGCCCGCGCCGCCGTGCGCCGCCAAAACTCCGTTCTCTGCCTCGGTTCCATTAACGCAGGACAAGATCATAGAATACTTTTTACTATATCGGTCCGCAGAGTTTAATTCCGAGCCGCCCGCCGAAAGTGTGAATCACTATCACGGGACGGAAGCTTCCCGCTACTACGCATGGCGAGTCAAAGCAAAGTTCCTTGGATTGGACAGTCTGAGTTATTTTGCTCCGCCTTTCCTTTACTTCATTCAAGCGAAACTATGCGAGATATATTGCAGTTCAGTACATCAATAGCAGGCACATTGCAGTGCAGTACACCAATCGTGGATGCACTGTGGCTTCAACTACACATTCAAGCGTCTTAACTCTTACACGCTTTCCATTGCGGTGTCCGTATACCCCGGAAACATCACACATGTGTGCAGCGAGCCAATCACAGATGGTAAGGCGGTGTATAATGCTAAACACGGATACTACTGCGGTAGTGCAGACGCATGCAGCGAGGCCGGCTCCAGTTACATATGCATTTCGGTGCGAGCTGGAACAACGGGAACTGTATAGTGATGGTGATTCGTTGATTCGTGAATGCCTGAGTTATCAGTGACCTTCCGTAAACGTTCCACACTCGTGCCTGGCTGTCGCAATAGATAGATGGATGGATGGGCAAACTAAATAAGCAGGTTCTCAAAGCAAAATCACCACCGCACGTCCTCTGGAGAATTATCCCGCGCTTCCTCGAGAAGGATCGGCTGGCTGTCGTTGGAGTGCGGATATACAACACGACACGATCCACAGCTGAGGCAGAAGAACGACGCGTTATTGCTGGAGCGTGTAGGACCCCTAACAAGGCACAAACCACAGCGACTGTAGACATAGACACGAAGGGCGCGCTGCGAGGACCTGGCGCACGACGTCCCACGCCGATCGTCGACGACATTTTGGCGCCAACCGGTCACTTTCGCTGACCGTCACCGGTCGCTCCTAAGCATGATGACTCGGTGTTACCACCCCTGGGCGAGCCGCTGACCGTCACCGGTCGCTCCTAAGCATGATGACTCGGTGTTACCACCCCTGGGCGAGATGACTCGGTGTTACCACCCCTGGGAGAGCCGTCGAGTCGGCGACTCTACCGAGTCAGTGACGATGCTCCTTTTAAAGATGGCGACACCCTTTAAGGAAAACTGGCAGATAACAGTCCCAGGTCCACGTCCGGTTGAGTAGCATACTTGACCCGAAAGATATCGGTTAATCTGCTTGAAAGGGGCTTAACAGGGATAGGTTATCTGCTGCGCCATATCATTCGTGATGGCCAGGCCAGTGCAACTGCTCTGAAAAAAACACTGTTCAGCCATGCATTTTGAGAGGATCTGAACCTTCATCTGTGTATACTTTTGTGTGGGTTAAGTCTTCGAATTTGAATAATTACCACAAAAGCCGTCTACTCTCTCTAGTTGTTCTCTCTTGGTGTTTGGCTTCATAAGAGCCAACTGTATTGACTCTTTGATGTTAACGGCTGCATTCACATTTGGCACATCTGGAGCGTTATGAACATAGTGCGCCCGCCGTCGTCTGGCGCTGTCAGTGCCTCGGAACTGGAGTACAGATCAACTTTAACCTCGCTATGGGGAGGGGGGGGGCTGATAGGCGCCCCTGAGGTTTTTCTTGAGTAACTGTTTAGTGTTTACACATGCGTCGCATCTTGCTGACATTTTCAGTAGCTGAGTTTACAACAATTATACGCATCCTATCAAAATTTGAAGTGTATATATATACGATTATTATATCGAGATTTTCGTCAAGGTCATGTCAGACCTCAAAGGGCCATTGACCTGACCCCAAAGGTCACCAGTTGACCTAGATACTAAAAATGGGATGTCTTTATATTTTTAGTATGACAGGCAACTCGTTACTTGTTACGGTGTCTCTCTATGAGTCTATCTCTCTCCGTTCGGAAGTTATACATGCGCCCTGCAAAGTGTACACTGTACCTACATAGGTAACTACATGTGCTGTACCCAATGCAAAATTTATATATATATATATATATATATATATATATATATAAATGAATAACAATTCTCATCTATAGTGACGGTTTCCGTGACCTAAGAGGTCATTGATTGACCCAGATCTACAAATAGATATATTGCCAGATAGCTAATACAATGACCAACATTTTGACGCTAACCAAGTCGTTGGAATTTGCTTATGACGACGGACAGAGCAAAATCGCTACTTTTGGACGAGGTAGGTCGATCTTAGATCGTTCACTGGAACTGAAACCTAAACATCACATAATGTTATATTCCTCTCATGACAGGCAGCATGCTGAGTCTTGCCACATTGCTCTATGTTGCTTAGTTTGTATTTTTGCATCCGATTCGGCCTTGAGCCATGCACCGGGAGAGAGATGCCGGGGAGGGGGCGAGGAGGGGCCTGGGGTTGGACCCCCCATGGGACCCCCTTTACTAGAAGCCAGGGTATTTGATCCGGGAGGCTATCCCCGGAACCGGCACCACCGGGAATCGAACCCGGGGCCTCCACGTGGCAGTCCGAAGACATACCAGTTAACAAGAAACCATGATACAGTACCTGTCAGCCCCGCGTAGGGCGAATGTTCTTTTAACCCGAGGGTTAAAATAAATGACGAGGGTTAAAGGGGACGAGGGTTAGGGCGAGGGTTAAAACAAATTACATGACGGATAAAAATGGTAGCATGAATTCATCCAGCAGCTACCTACCTCGGTGGATCCAAGTGGTCAAAATATCTTTGGGACGGTCAAATTCCAGAAAGTCTAACAAAATAGTAACAGCTCATCAGATTTCACTTTCTTGCAGGGACGTAGCCAGGGGGCACAGGGAGTACGTGCTCCCCATTGGGCCGACCCCCAGCCCCACGCTACAAATATCGGAGACGTCTCTGTTTGCGACTATTTGGAGGCCCTGAAAAAAATAGTGGGCTAAATCCGAGATATTTATTTTTCGCGCCATTTTTGGGGGGGCCCTTTGTCGAAGGGCCCCTGGGAATGCCGCCCTCCTTATCGAATGTCTGGATGCTTTCCTACTTTCTTGTGCACAAACTTTGATTAGAAAAACTCCTTCAACTTTGATTTAAAAGTGCAAATTGTCGGTGAATGTCAGTTGTTTAAAAGGCGCCTTGAGACAGCTAATACGTCATTTTGTTTGGATATTATTCCATCATGACAAGAAAGAAACCAACGCAGTTACCCTCATTTTAGAATGACCACTATGAATCACCGATCGCATACTTACAAATACGACACGGTACAGTACCATTCTAGCCGTAGAAACATTCCAAACTGACAGCTCCGGCCCAGGTTCAACGGGAGGAGAAACCAAACCACTTTGCGTGACGTCTGAGCCATTAACACGCGCACTGTTTGTGCCCCCTCCTCCACAAGTTTTTTTGTGTATAGCTCGAAAGCGAAGCAGGGCAGAGCGGTGTTTTTTTGTGCGACATTTACGGCATCACAATAGAGGATCGTGTGACGTGAATATGGAAATCGGTCGGTACAAATCCTGCCCGAGGGCTTCATTCATTCAATTCTAGTACCCCTTGTGAAGGATAAGAGTGNCTATGCTCTGACCTTCATTCCTAATAGAAAGGAGAATGGACGACATTGAACTGTGCTGCCGCAACTCGCACCTCCCTCTCTGAAAACCAAGGGGTTACCTACGTGTAACTACTGCAAGACACCCATGCCAGAGATGAATCGTCCTGTCCCCACCCAAAGAGTCCAATGATACCTAAGTATGTGTCCGCGTTAAAGTTCCGAAGCCGCGCCGATGCCACTGTTAAGCCGGTTGGGGCGTAAATCCCGACTTACCGGGACACAAATTCAACCCCTGCATTTTTTGGGAGGCCCAAACCATACGTTTGCCTACCGATATATCGTTGGGTGGGGTAGGAGGCAATTGCCCAGTCTGCCCAACCGTAGATCCGTTACTGAGGGGTTACATATAATTACCGCAAGACACCCATGCCACAGAGATAAGACGTCATATCCCCCTCGGCCCTCCATATGTTCATTGACATGATGCGTACGCAAAAAAGTTCCGAAACCATGGCGACGCCACTGCTTGAGCGGGAGCAGGAAGCGTAGAATCACGACTTTACCGGGACACAAAATCAACAACTTGCCGATGCCCGGAATCGGTTTTGGGAGGGGACAGGGGCAACAACATACGTCTTGCCTACCAATATTTCGTTTGGGAGGGGCAATTGCCCATTTTTCCCAACCGTAGATCCGCCACTGATGATGATTGTGGGATTGATTTTGGCTTTCGGATATCCTAACTGTAGCATTATTTGACACAGATGACTATATTTATGCATCAACATATATGTATTGGGAATGAAACACTGGATATTTTACATTTCAAATAATACATTTTTCTGATTTTGGACAAATTTCGGACAAACAATGTTTTTCGGACAAATTTCGAACAAACAATGGTTTTCGGACAGTTTCGGACGGATAGCTGAACATGCAGTCTTGCACATCGGTCGGACATTGGACAAATATGTTCTGAAACTGGTACCACTAATATCACGGCGGGTCGACCCCGTAAGTGTATCGGCTACCAAGCTACATGAGTATCTGTCCCGGTGGCCGTCCCGCCATGGATGCCACCACCAGCAGTGAGCCGAGCGGCGCGGTGGTGACCGGGACCGGTCCGCCGGAGCCGGCCGTGCTCGACTACGGCATGCTGCCGCCGGCTGTGGCCGTGCTGGTGCTGCTGGTAGCCGTCCTGGCGATGGTGGGCACCGCGCTGCTGGCTCGCTTCCTAGACAAGGCCGTGCTGCAGCCTGCCTGGACTGTGCGCGACCTGCCCTGTGAGAACGTGCTCTACCTGCTGTTCAGCGTGGTCGTGGCAGACTTGCTGCAGGCCGCCTGCGTGCTGGTGCGCGGCCTGCAGCTGATCCTGGCGCACTGGTTCATGACGCGGACGTTTTGCAGGCTGTGGATCCTGCTAGACGTCGTGGCCGACACGGTGCGTCTGCTCTTCCTGCTGGCCATCAACGGGCGACTGCTGCGGGAAGGCCGCTGGCCACCGACGCTTAAGATCTGGATAGTCTCTCTGCTCTGGCTGCTAGTGATTGCCGGCTCGTACTTGCCCGTACAGCCGATCAGTGTACGTCACGACGGCACGTGCAGCCAGCACCATACCAAGCACGTGCCAGCCGCCGCCCTCTGGCAGTACGTGGTGGAAGGCGCCGCCGGACTGGCGCTGCTGCCCGTGGCAGTCGGTGTGTACTTGTGGTACCGCGGCCGGCCACCGGGCGAGCGCTGCTAACACGTCGGCGGACAGGGCTGGGACCAGGTACAGGCAGCCTCCGAGGATAGTGACGGATCAGAGGAAATGGAGGAGTGTGGAGACACGCCGCTGACATCTGGCCAATGAAGAGGCCCAAGCTTGCGACGTCGCAGAGCTGCAGCTAGTCCGAACAGCGACACAGAAAGCGACTGGAGCTGCAGCCTCGCCTGTCCAGTCCCATGCCGTCGCCCAGCGGGCTCCGCCGAAGCTGGAGCGGTTGTGACACCTACACGCCGTCTACCTTCACGCTGAAGAATTTCTGGGGCATGCCGTGCCGTGGACGATGCTGTCGTCAGCGTCCGGCTTCACGAGCTGGGGGAGAGCGATGCGGGAGGGGACGCGCAGGGAGGAGGCACCGCGTCGCCGACTGACGCCTAGCATCAGGTGACCGAAGTGAGGCGCAGGTGCAATCGTTTCGTGCTGCGGCCTCGCTGGCCTCACTCAGCTTCTCACTCGTGGCGTTTGTCGGTCACGTGTTGATTGACCTGCAGCTGACGGGGGAGGATCCGTGACAGACAGCTGCTGTGGTGCTGGATATTGCTGGGCAGCTGCAGCCACTGGCCACCGTGTCCATATTCAGCTGCATGTTCCCAAGGTTCTATAAGTTGTTTTTTGCATGAAGATTTATGCAGAAGCTTGAATTTAATTTCGTTTTTTGGACTCACCATCAACGCACACGTACAGGTGGCCCCGTGTCTGCTTTTATTGTCTACAGCCCAGTTAAAAAAATGCTTTTTGGTCACGTGACCTCAGGTCAAGTCACGTGATTTCAAAATGTGGCCACTAAAAAGTGTAATTTTTATACGCCAAAAAATTATTCAATACATATGCCTTCGATAGTAAAAAAATGGAGACATACCTTTTCTCTAAATATTTCATTTATATATTTGAACATGATCATGTCTACAGGAAAAATAATTATCGCCAGCACTTTTCTGGTAATAACTTTGCACCTAATAGTGCTAGATACCCCAAATCAACGGCGTCATGTTTCTTTAATCGACCTTCTTGTCAATTTTCGCTGTGACATTTTCAACATCACCCGTCGAATAGTTTTCGAGGAATAGCCTGATAATTTTTTCAAAATAGTACAAAGACATAATTTTCATCGGCGAATATCTCCCATATAAATAATCCGAATCATATGCAAATTTAGCATTATAATCTCCATGAGCCATATATTTATGTCATATAATCATTTGTTTTTTAAACAAAATGGTCACGTGACCTCAGGTCAAGTCACGTGATTTCAAAATGTGGCCACTAAAAAGTGACAATTTTGTATACACCAAAATAATACTTCAATACATATGCCGTCGATAGTACACAAATTTAGATAGACTTTTTCTTTAAATATTATATTATATATTTGTACATGATCATGTCAGCAGAAAAAGTCATAATCACCAGCACGATTCTGGTGATAAATTTGCACTTAATTGTGTTAGTGAGTTCACATCAACGGCATTACGCTTGTCTCGTTGAGATGCAATCATTGATGCATAACATGACCTATGCATAACGTTTTGTTATCTCCAACTCATGTAACTTGAGGTTGACAATTGTGGCATTCCATGAAGATCGACCAATAAAATATATAAATAACACTATACATCTCCAATTTCGATGAAACTTCCTTTGCAAGAGGCTATCTGGGTCGCAGATTAAAGCCATGACATTTTCAGCCTCGCCCGTCGAATACATAGTTTTCGAGGAATGGCTTGAGGATTTGTTTTCAAGACGTACAAAACTCTTATTTTCATGGGCGAATATGTCTCATATAATGATGCGACTTACATAAAAATGTATATAAATAGAATCTTCATGAGCCATATATATATTTAACATGATCATGTTCAAATATATAAATAGCATAATTAGACAAAAAGTATATCTCCAATTTGTTTACTCTCGCAGGCTATATATCTCAGGCTAATTTGTTTAAAATATATAAATACATAATTAGACAAAAAGTATATCTCCAATTTGTTTACTATCGCAGGCTATATATCTCAGGCTAATTTGTTTACTATCGCAGTATTAAAGTATTTTTGGCGAATAAAAAAACGTCGCTCTTTAGTGGCCACATTTTCCAATTACGTGACATGACCTGAGGTCACGTGACCAAAATGCAAATGTTTTAAATTACAAAATATGTATATATATGATATAAATAAATGGCTCATAAAGAATATAATGCCCAATTTGTATATGAGTAGGATAATTTATATGTAAGATATTCGCCGATGAAAATTAGAGTCTTGTACGATTTGGAAAAATTGCCTCAGGCTTTTCCTCGAGAACTATTCGACGGGTGAGGCTGATAATGTCACAGAAAAAAATGTCGAGAGAGTCGATTCAAGCAACATGATTCCGTTGATTTGGGGTACCTAGCACTATTAGGTGCAAAGTTATTACCAGAAGCGTGCTGGTGATCATTATTTTTCCTGCTGATATGATCATGTTCAAATATATAAATAACATATTTATACAAAATGTATTTCTCCAATTCTTTTACTATCGAAGGCATACCTATGTAATGAAGTATTTTTTGGCGTATAAAAAATCGTCACTTTTTAGTGGCCACATTAGGAAATTACGTGACTTGACCTGAGGTCACGTGACCAAAATGGCAAAATTTTTAAATAAAAAATTATATTATGACAATTATATTGCTCATAAAGGTTATAATGCCTAAATTTGTAGTATGGTCGGGATTATTTATATGGGAGATGTCTTTCGCTGATGAAATTATAGTCAAAAATTTGCTATAGGCTTTCCTTGAAAACTATTATACGGGTGATGCTGGAGACGTCACAGTTAAAATGTCAAGAAAGTAAATTAAACAAACATAATTCCATTGATTTGGGGTATTTGGGGTAACTTTGCACTATTATGTGCAAAGTTATTACCAGAAACGTGCTGGTGATAATTATTTTTCCTGCTGATATGATCATGTTCAAATATATAAATAACATATTTAGGAAAAATGTCTATCTCCATTTTTTTTTGCTATCGAGGGCATATGTATTGAAGTATTTTTTTACGTATACAAATTGCAATTTTTTAGTGGCCACATTTTGAAATCACGTGACTTGACCTGAGGTCACGTGATCAAAATGATTTTTTTCTTTCTCAAAAAAGTTATTTTATAACATAAATATATGGCTCATGAAGTTTATAATGCTTAACTTTTGTATGATTCGTATTATTGATATGGTAGATATTCGCCATTGAAAATTAGAGTTGTGTACAGTTTGGAAAAATTGACTCAGAAAAGTATTCGACGGGTGAGGCTGAAAATATTACAGCAAAAATATCAAGAATGTCGATTAAAGAAACATAATGCCGTTGGTTTGGGGTATCTAGCACTATTAGGTGCAAAGTTATTACCAGAAACGTGCTTGTGATAATTATTTTTCCTGCGGACATGATCATGTTCAAATATATAAATAAAATATTTATAAAAATATATCTCCAATTTTTTACTATCAAAGGCATATATATTGCAGTATTTTTTGGCGTATACAAAATCGTCACTTTTTAGTGGCCACATTTTGAAATCACGTGACGACCTGAGGTCACGTGACCAAAAACTTTTTTCAATTAAAAAAAATATTATACTTCATAAATATATTTCTCATGAAGATTATAATTATAAATTGTTATATGATTCGGATTATATATGGGAGTTAATCACTGATGAAAATCAGAGTTTTGAATCAATTCGAAGAATTGCCTCAGGCTATTCCTAAAAATATATTTGACGGGTGAGGCTGAAAATGTCACAGCGTTAAATAGCAACCCAGATAACCCATGAGAACAACTTTTATCGAACTCAGAGATGTAAGGTGTTATTTCGCGACTTTTTTGGTCGATCTGTCATGGAATGCCCCAGCTGGTCAACTAATAGCACAATTCTATATATTATATTTAAAATATCTTATGAACCCAGACTTTTGTTGTTGATTTATCTGTACACCGGAGAGCTAATAGTGGGGACCAGACCACGACCATGTTCCAACAGGACGTAAGCCAAGGCGCGGGGGGGGGCAGGGGGGGCCATGAGCGAAATAATTCGCACCTAGATAGAATGGAGTCTCTGAAAACCCGACCCTAGCAGCATATGGCTGAGGAGCAATTTTTTTTCGACGTGTCCCCCCCTGAGCGAAATCCTGGCTACATGCCTAGTCCCCAATTCATCTCCTACGCTCATCCAGATCCACAGGGACTATTTATGTGTGGAGAAGTATTTCTGCCTCACTCTTGCTGCTTTCAAACCATTTGCACTATTACCAGTTATTTGTTACAGTTTGTTACATGCGTATCGGTACAGTTATTTTTATGATATACACTATTGAGTGCTGACTGCCACCGGTCATCGTGATTTACAACCCGAGGCAATTGTGTATGAGAAACTACCTTCATGTCAATATTTTCATCATACCGAGCTCTGCAACCAGGAAAAGAGTTACCTGAGGCTTGGCTCCAATTACGGTCTGGTTCCAACATAGAAACATCGTTTTCCACTACTTAACATTACAATTTAACGCCGTTTCGCGGTGTCACATCGGTGACCATCGTCATAGCGAAGCCATCTTCATCGTCTTATGTTCGTCAAAACGCTGAGTTGAATGATTATCATTTTTAGCTGCTTATCCTCTACGAGGCCCACCACCTAAATTTCTGGGTTTTATCAGGCAAACCCGAAAAAAATGCGCGCGGCGCTGAACAACTTAATACCTACTATAACATGAAAATCCACATAAAAAATACTGCAAAGGCTTAAATACACGCATACAAATTGGGCTACATCTTTTCGTCATTTCAGCCGACCCCCCACTCAATATATACTCATACTCATACTCATACTGTTTATTAACCCTCGCCTTACGGGGAGGGGGCCTGACAGGCCGCCCTGGGTTTTTCTTAAATAACTTCTTACGCATGGCGCACATATTTCTGAAATTTTTAGTAGCTGAGTTTACACCAATTTTACGTATTCCGTAAAATTTGCATCAATATTGGTCGATAATTTTTGAAGATGATGACGTGTTGATGACGTCATGTTCGTAAAAAAACGTCAAATATTGTACAAATCATAGAAAATAGAGTTTGCAGCAAAAAACAAAACAAAAATCATTAATGACGTCAAATGTTTTGTCTTTCAAATGAAATTTCCGCGAAATTTCATTATTTGTTTTTTACCCCCAAAAAGTAAAAAAACGGATTTTTTTGCGAAATCCCCACAAAATCAAAATTTCAAAGATAACTTAAAAAGACGATATATGTGAGATAACGATGTTTGGACGATACCAAACCAAATTTCAACGTAATATCTCAATTTTGGACGTAGTGATGGCTCCTTAGTGAATAAATTTATGACGTCATTTTTAAATTAACATTTTTTTACTTTGATTGACCAGATGTGATCAAATACATGACTTTTTTTGTAATCAGGAGAAAAAACTGGTCTTGGAAACATGCGTTTTTTATTTACATTTACACTTTCAATTTTTGAGGTTTTCTGGGGACCGTTTTTCCGGACGTGGATCGAGTCATGAGTTGCTAATGTTAATCGCCCATAGCATTTTCGTCTCTGGTGAGACTTTTCGTTCCTGGGGTTAATTAACTAATCCAGACATAAAATCGATATACTTTCAGATAGCAATCAACGACGCAACATTTTGGGACGCTAACAAATAGTTTGTTATATTATCACTTTACATTACGACGACAGAACAAACCGCTATTTTGGCGTGGTCAATTTTAGGTTATTCACTGACCTGGAAGGTCACCCGATGACCTGAACCAAAAAAATGTACCCATTAGATTCCTTACATGACAGGCACATGCTGTTTTTTACGCGGTGCTCTATCTTGCTTGTATGGAAGTTAGCAGGGGGCCTTCAGGCCCTCCCCCCCGTACGCGAAGGTGGAAACGGTCCCGTAAGGCGAGGGTAGGCATTTCCTCGCAAATATACTTGTGGCTATTACTGCCTCTCGTCACAGTTAAATAAAACTAGGGAATGGTTCCGGCATAGAACACATACGCACACATTCACTCAACAGCAGGTCAAAAACACAATCCACACAACAGTCAAAGCAAATCAAGCTGAGTAGTCATCAAGCACGCGTACGGATCAGACCGCCAGCTGTTCCATCACTTGAGGTGCCGCCCTCAGGTGGCGACCGAACAGGTGCGGAGGAGCCGCGCGATCGGTGGCAGGGCGTTGTTACGTGGCCGGCCCCCTGCACATAACCGCCTCTTTCCCCATCTCGGTCGGGGACGCGCAGTACAGCGGATGGTCCTGGCGGGTGGACAACATCCAGGTCGCGGCCGCGAGCCTCTGCCTACAGTGGCGAGATCGGCCGCCGTTACCTCGGCTCCCGCTACAGCGCCACCTTGTGAAACGAGACACATCGCGTGGACCGACGCGAGCTGCTCAGCGCCGAGCCACCCAGCCGCATCTAGCAAAATCAGACACCATGATCATATTTTTTTGCGGGCCGGAAAATTACTTTAGCTGCCTGTTTAAGTATTTTTTTGAATGCGAGAGAGGTTCTGTTTTGTACCATTGCCGTACACAGAGATGCAGTATCTGATTTGCGAGACGACCAGGGCGGCCGTTGACTGTTGACAAGCGTGATAATCACGGCGGGGGGTAGGTGACCTCGCAGATGTGACAGACCACTCCAAAACTCCAAAGCAGCGTTTAGTAATAGTTGAAACATGAGCTGTCCAGTTGAGAGAACGATCCAAGGTGAGACCGAGGTTTTTTGCTTCCGAAACGGGGAGTAAGTCATAGTCGCGGAATGTTATTTGTGTCGGGTAAGGTGCGCGATTTGTGGGCTGCCCAAGAGCATCAGTTGGGTCTTAGCGGCCGTTAACTTTAAGTCCGTTTTGCTCGGAACAAGTGTCAAGAAAGGCCAGAACGTTTTCCCATGCGTGCGACGATGTTTGAATTTTCAGATTTTTTGCCGCTGACCACAAATTTTGTGTGTCGTCGCGTATTGGATCTACTACTGCCGTCTTCGGCAAACTGACAGATGTCGTTAGCGAACCGACGCAGTAAGAGAGAGGCCTAAAGCTGAGCCTTGGGAATTATCACCGCTGTTTGTTGGGCAGCGGGGGTGGGATTGTTTTGACACGCCACCCAATTGTCAGTGAGGCTGACACTCTGGGTGTGGTTTCTTTCAGGTATGCCGAGAACCAAGATGTGTCGATTCCGTGAGCCTGTAATTTAGAAAGGAGCTTTGAGTGGTTGATCACATCGAAACATTTGGTCAAATCCAGCAGGCAGAGAAGGGAGACTTCTCCATGGTCGAAGACGGATAGGATATGGTCGGATATGGAAGTCAGTGCGGTTTCCGTGGAGTGTCGGGGGCGAAAACCGTGCTGGTTAGGAGAAAAGAGGTGGTTCTCGGACAGGTAGGTGTAAAGCTGCTGGTGAACAGCTCTCTCTACAATTTTGGCAATGACGGGAACGATGGAAATAGGACGAAAATTGTATGGGTCGGAGGGGTCACCGGACTTAAGGATAGGGTGTACCAGGGAATGTTTCCAGGTTTGAGGGACGTTCGATTGGGTATGCTTGGAATCTGACCAAATGTACATCACCGATCGAGTCGATGAACTCCGAAAAACATGTGGATGCTGATAACCGTCGTCACCGCAAGCCGAACGAGCCATGTCATCCCGAGGACGATAGCGCCGCAGCTTCGCAGTGACATGCGGCATCCAGCTCGAACGCCAGGACGCGACACGCGGCTAAGGGCGACAAAGCACCTCGGCACATTCCCCTATTTGCTCACTTCGCCCAGCCCGCGCGGGCCGACGCTGAAAAGTTAGTCATTCAGTTCGTCGACGTGAAACGTTAGGCCTCTCACGCGAGGATGCTGCCGCCAAACAAAAGATCCGATAAGCCGCCACATAGAGTTTCGCCCGTTCTCGCGAATACGTCGCTCCCGTTCATCACGACTGTCAGCGTCTAATGGCGGAACGCAACCGCCCGATTTGCGTCACGGTACTCGGTGGCCCGTGTCGCAAACTCAGCCAGGCTGCTCCACGACGGCGACACATCAAAAGCTTTAGTAGCAGTCGATACTGTGGGGCGCTGGGCGTTCCCGGATTCGGACAGTCCTGACGGGAGCAATGGGCGTCTATCACAGAGAAAATTGCTCACATAACTATCCACTTTCCTGTGACCGTGGGGGCGCTATAAATCGGCACTCAATCGCCAACGCAAGATCAAGGTTGTAAAAAAGCGGGATTCGATACGGCGAAACCACGCGTTTGAACTCTAGTGCAACGCGGCTTAAAAACGAGGGATGTCAACCGAGCGCGAACAAAACTTATGGGTGCTAAAATGACAATCCTTGTAAAACGGACTTGACAACGTCCGGACGTTAGTGATAAAAACATCGAGTGATGAGCCGGAGAAGTAAGTGGATGACGTCACACATTGAGCTAGCGAATGGTTGGATATATCGGTGACGCCAATGCGAGTTGGTATGAGATAAACGTTATGATTACTTTTATGTGTAGATGACACGGAGTATCGCGTTTTAGTATTTCTTTACTCTCCGAAAAAAGTGATTTTTCCTAAACAAAAAAGATTTTCTTCGAAAAATGATATTTTCCCCCAATTTTTGTTCGAAAAAGTGCATTTTTTAAGCTCGAATACCAAAAGAAGGTGACTGGCCCAAATCCGCGAAGAAAAAAGAGGTACCTTTTGCCAAAAACAAATGCCCCACGGAGAGAGTGTGGATCCGCCAGTGTTTGTAATGGCCATCAAAGGTTTAATCGAGCCAAGCAGCGCAAAAAGCTGGTATAAGAATAAAAAATATATTTACGATTTCTACTCACCACGACGTATATGGAAGCGCTTGTTGACGTTCACTGCAACTTACCAATCGTCAGCTGACGTTATTGCAATGGGGTTTGGACCAATTTGCAAGGAACCAATAGTCGTTTTCACAATGGATTATTTTGCGCGAAATGTTTTCAAACATTTTAAAATGTTTTAGTAGTAGCCGTTTTCACGATGGACTAACTAGCGAAAAAACAATGTTTTAAATCTCGCCCTACGGGACCGTAGAGCGAGGGTTAAAACATTTCTCGCAAATTAGTCCATCGTGAAAACAGCTACTACTTAAACATTTTGAAACATTTTAAAATGTTTAAAACATTTCGCGCAAAATAATCCATCGTGAAAACGGCTAATATGTTGGGCTCATAAAAACAAGAATACTTTTTCATAATGTTAACTTAAACAAAAACGAATACAAATGTGAAATAATCTCAGAAATTATTAAAAACTGAAACAATTAAGCTCAGGTCCTTGTAGTTATGACGTCACAGCCTAGCTAAAATCAGCAGCATTTTCTGCGTGGCGGTGACAAAACTTCCCCCCTCTGACTCGAAAACTAAAAGGGTTATAAAGACGCGGAAGAGAGCTTTCAAACGCTCTCAACAAGCACATTCGAAGCTACTTCGTTAGCTTTTTTCAAGTCAGTATTGTGGTCACCAGAGGTCACCAAAGGTCAGATTGTCAAGCTTTAGGTTTTCGCTTCAAACACCCTCAACTATCTCGGAAACTATGATAGAAAGGAACAAACATAAAAATTGAAAACTCTTGGAAATGCAATCAATAAAATCTCATCACATTTTAGCTCAGGACAATATGGCTCCGGAGGTCATCAAAGTTAAAAAACGATTTTTGTTAAACAGTTGTTCACAAATATCTTCTTAACACATCAAGATAAGGAAATAAATTTGACGCCATCGTGTGTGTCTCGTCAAGGCGCTTCGATTAATGTTAGTTTTGAGCAGGTAAGGTTAACCTACAAATTTTACCTCAGGTCAGGGTCAAGTGGTGACCCACGTAGGTCATGTTGCATATGGAAGACGTGCCTCGACGTTATAAACACCTTGGTGTCAGTTTCACTTATCTATCGTCATTATGTCGAGAGTTATTGACAAAAAACTGTTGGTGACCTCGGATGACCCCGACTGACCCTGTAGAGGCCACTGAACAAAAATGGCATCTAGGTCATCAATAATGGCCTATAATAGCATGATCCAGAAGGAATCAGAATGCTATCTTGCGTATTCTTGGAAAAGGAAGAATGTGAATATTTCTCCATTGACTTATAATGGGAAGGTCACGAAATTGACCCGACCTTAGTTCGCTGAAATATAGAATCCAGGATATTCGAATTGTATATATATATATATATATATATATATATATATATATATATATATATATATATACTTCATATCAATTTATATACGGGTGTTTTCATAAAAATGATCCACTCAGAATATGTCATTGAATAATTTCCGCGACAGTTTTTGGTCGCCATCTTCAAAACTTAGCAGTGTCGGAAGCTAGCGGGATTCTACATTAAATTGGAATGAATCCATCCGACGTTCTTTTCCTTAGCTTTACCGAGCGAAAAGACTGACAAAATGTGATAAAACAAGCTATATTTCCAAAGAAAACGCGATCTTCACAGATTGAGTGCGCTAGAGCAGCAAATAGCAGGTCTTAAGCGCTGGATCAACCACTTGAGAAGAAAGCATTATTGAATAACAACATGGTGTCTGACTACGTTGCTCCGACAATCGGACACCACTCTGACCAAGCCTTTGGTGGGGCGTACTCGCATATGCTGGCGAAGTGTCGGCCGCCGCTCCACACCAAAGTGCTCCTGCGTCGTCATGGTGCCATGACTTAGCGCCTTGCGGCTACATGTGGCTGGTGGCCAGGATCTCCCTGATGCTCTCCTTCAGGTTATTCGGAGTGCGTGGTTGGATCTGGTACACTTTTCCCTTGAGGAACCCCCAAAGGAAAACATAAAGGGGCTAAGGTCGGATGACCTGGCCGGCCACGGAAATCCCGTTTTCTGCGAGATGACTCTCAGATGAGCCTGTCAGCCTGTCAGCCTTGAGCACGTCCAGACTGACAAGAGCGGTGTGTGCAGTAGCACCGTCTTGCTGCTCCATTTGGTTTGTTCGGATCTATACGATGGGAGAGAACTCTGGGCATTGCAACGTAGCGCTCGCTTATTGACAGTGCACACCCCAACGTCTTCGCCTTATAAAATATGGGTCCGTAACTCCGGTCCTCTTTCGATAGCTGGGGCATGATTGCGTGATTTTTGCCATCCGATTATTTGGGTTTGAACTGTGGTGTGTTTGATATTCTCCTAACGACCGTGGCTTACATTTTAACATTTCAAGCGATGGTGATCATCATTTTCTGGGTATCATCGTGAGAAAGTGAGATGTGAGCGCAATTTGTTTTTAGCCTCTTTCGCTGCGGTGAAGCTAAGTGAATAGAACGTCGATGGTCTTGGCGATTACTTATTTTATGTAGAATTTCATCAGCTTTCCAATGCTGCTAAGTTTGAAGACCTGCGACCAAACCTGCCGGAATTATCACGAGATTTCCGAGTGGATACATTTTATGAACCCTTGTATATTATAGTATATTATAATTATAATTAATATAATATATTTATATATATTATATTGTTATGTATTTTTATATATATATATATATTATACTATTATACAACATTATATATATATATGACATTGCAAAGTTCTGTGAGTGTGAAACCGATCATTTAAAAACTGTGACTATGGTACGACCACATACTTCTTGGAAGTGAGGTCTCGGGACCTGATCTGGTGACCTGACCTGAGATGACATGAGGTCAATAATTTTACATATTGTGTGCAAGCCGCCTTTTTTCCGCTATCCTCGAAAAAAGGTGGTGTCTACCCCCCCCCCCCCCCGCCGGCGCGGGTTAACCCTATTCCCTGCGGGCGGCCAGAATTACGTTAACCTGCGGGGGACAGATTCTGCCCCCCCAGAGGTCTCGAGAACCGCTCGGCCGATTTCGATGGGATGAACACCATTCGATTAGTCGTGACAAGGTCTTTCTTTTCGTATCCCAAAATTTCTTTTTTGTTTAAAAATTGGGGGTCAGGGGGCACAAAATACGTTTTTTGTTTTGTCTTTTTGAAAGGTCATTGCGGCTATGTGATTCGACCGATTTCATGCCCGAAATGTTTTTGAGCTTCCAATGTAATATTTTTGAGCATATAAAAGGGACAAGTACCAAAATAAAAATTAATATGCGTACTCAGGGATGAAAAATGGGTGGATTTTCTGATAATAAATATATGTTATTCTTGATCGTTTGGGACGATAGTAACGTCACATGTGGGCTTTGTTAATGTAATTTGTAAAATAAAATATATTGCACATAGGCGGATCCAGGTAAACAACGTGGGGGGCACCATGTGCGGAACGCCTTTTATCATCTTACTAATTTTAAGTTCAACCTTATTTGACGGAGGATATCGCCTCCCATTTTATGTACCTGAGTGCGCCTCTGCCCACAAAATATGTATAATTCAAGTATTTATGACGCATATAGCAGTGACATAGGCCATAGCTTCTGACGCTTTTATTCCACCGCAAACTACAAAGGAAGTATGCACCGCACAACCGCATTCAAAATGACCTCCCAAAAACTTAAGCCTGGAGCCGCCTCTGCCTGACCGATTTTTTTGCAAATTTTGACACTCAATCAATTCTTGGAAAAGTCGAAAAGTTTCAAAACGCTAGACGTAACAGTTTAGAAGCGGCAGGCGAACAACTACCGGGGGGATAGAATCTGCCCCCCACAGGGAATAGGGTTATGCTTTGCTAGTTCTGCCACACGACACTTGGTTGTGACATCACAAGCAAAATCAAGAGTATTAACCCGCGCCGGGCCGGTGCTCGGCGCCACCTTCCTCGGGCCGGGGGTAGGCGTTTGACGCCCCCTTCTAACTCGGCTTCTATTGGACCTAGACATAAAACAAAAACACTGTTCGAGAGCTCGTTAAAAGGACTGGAAAACTATTTCGGTGAAAAATTGTATCAGGTCAATGTTAGGGTCATCAGAGGTCATCAAAGGCCAGATTTTCCAGATTTAGGACTTAGCTCCAGATACCCCAATTATCTCGGAAACTAGGATAGTTAGGAGCGAACGGAAAAAGCATTCGAAGGCTATTTAAATTTGCAATTGCCAACAAGTCCTCAAATTTGAACTCAGGTCAGTAGTTCTGGCTCCAGAGCTCATCGAAATTCAAAAAGGCTATTTTTTGTCAAAACTGTTTTCACGTGTAACTGTTTGCATAATTGAGATAAGGAATTAGTTGTGACACCATCGTGTTTGTCTCGTTAAGGCGCTTTGAAACATGTATATGATTATCAGGTTACGTCAACCTAGAAATGTGACCTCAGGTCAAGGTCAAGTGAGTTGCGTTTCGCCAAGCATGGTTTTGCGGTGTCGTCAACAACAAAAAGTGATCGCCGTTTATGTATTTTACATTTATTCACACAACCGCAATGACTGACGTTCTACAAGTGTCACATGCTTTGTTCTATTTTAACTTTGCAACGTTTACGTGACAAAATATAACTATAACAAAATAACTAGCTGGCAATGAGTAACTATCCAGGCAGTTAACTAATTAAACACTTAATCTAACTCAATATTATACTCGCAAAACATAGCAATGGAATAACAATACAAAGCCTACTACAATAAACTTACTACAAGATTTAGAGCACCGATAGAACCTGAAATATAAATGCTATAAGGATATTTGCATCATTCGTGGCACCATCAAGCTTGGCATTACTCCTCCACGGCGTGCTATTCATCTGATATAGATATCCCAACATTTCTTGACGGTATATCGTCCAGCTTGCTCACCAGCCAATACGTTTCCATCGTCCCTTTTCCCTGAAAGTCAATGACATGTCAGAATATGTTTACGCATACACGTCCATAGTTTGCATATCCGTCTTATGATATATAATATATCCCATTCCATTCGCATGTAAAGCGATGACCTAGCGACAAGAGTCACATTTTGTTCTATAACACAGATAATGCATACAATTTGTACTGTGAACGGCAGACCGCCTCGTAATGTCATAACATGCGCAGCGAATTCAATCGGCGGTATCGAGGCGATCGTGAAAGGGTGGAGCTACTCTCTGACGTCAGAGCTTAGCTCCGCCCTGGCTGACCTTGAACCGGCGCTGTCCGACCCGTGACCGGTCGGTTGCGAGTGGTGGGCAAAACCCCACCCGTCGCAGATGCCCAGCCTACCTGAACTGAGATGTGGCCTCGGAACTCAATCTCATATCCCCCCTTTTGCTTAAGCAGTTCGCAGGTCCTCTGAGTCAGATGGATTTTCATCGCTGGAAATAAGACGTCGGGTGAGAAACCGTACGATGTATGTATGTACAAGCGGGTATTTTGTAGGTAGGTGGTTGGCAACTGAATTACATTGGAGACTGAGTCAAATGCGGATTGAACTTTGAAGGAAGTCACTGAAGGATACGGGGTCAGATTCACAAGTGACATACGGGAAGGAGGAGATTCATTAAGTCACCATTTAAAGCCATGAATGGAAGAGTAAGAAGAGACTATATATCTTTCTACACACCCACTTAGTTCCGCCGCTGCCGGGATTCGAACTCACCTAGACCCGTGTGTTCCATCCTGGATGCTGTGTTGATCGTGTCTCCAAAGAGGCAGTAGCGAGGCATCTTGGTTCCGACCACACCTGCCGGCGGAACGAGCGCATACAAACTTCATGATATTTTATGAAACTATTTATCCCGAGGATGATTTGGATTTTTTTATATTTTTCGCATGTCGGTTGCCCAAGCTAGGATATGCTTCCAGTCAACAGACAATGCAACTGAAAGAAAACAACAACAGTCCTTTACGATTTATTAGTGCAATGTTGTATTATTGGCTCATTAAAGCTACATTTACTCAGACGTCTGCACAATGTAAGGGTAATAAATATTCCAGCAAGTTTCATTTTCAAAATGTATCGTTCTTAAATTTACTTTTCGTTCTTAGTGAGTGGATGGACTACTTCGCTTCACCCCATCTCGCCTCTACCAGCCAAACAGGGTCGTTATCACAGGGTCAGTAGTCAGTACCTGCTACACAGGGCCCGCTATTGATGCCCAGTCGGATCTCTAGGGGTCGGTTCGGCAGGTGAGGTATCTCGAACCGGTAAGCTGTGGCCAGCATCTCCAGGGCGAGGTCAGCGACCTCTGTCACATGCCGGTCACCTGGCGGGCCAGAGGTCATCGCCAGGTCAGATATTCCATCCTAAGTCAGAGTCATTCCACAACACTTGAAGGACACTTACAATTATTATCAAACAAACACTGGTAAAGGTGGCAATGATAAATACCACACGGGGCCGATAAAATAAATTATTTAGGACCGAGGTCGTTGTTGGATTTTTCACCCGAAACCGAATTTCGAGGGTGGAAAATCCTACAACGACTGAGGTCCTATATATAGTATATCTGCCTAAGTGTGGTATTTATTTTATCATATGTCTACCTCCGTTTTGAAAACTGCGTAAACAAAGCTTGGTAAAATTATAAATGCCCGGCGGGACGAAAGCTTTGACCGATTGACTTAACATTGATTTTCTCACAGCTGAAAACCTTTTACCACACGGTCGCGCTAATGCTAAAAATATGCTGAGACATATGCTAAAATATCGTACCATTCTTGTGAGGCAGGCCAGAGGCGCACATGTAGACAGTTTCCACCGACTCCACTTTGTACACGTCGAATCGGTCGATACGCTTGTCGAAAATCTTGAAGAGTCGGTTGACTAAGGCCATCACCTGAAAGACGACCGTGTTACCGGTGGACGATCAACGGGCAATGGCAATACATATTTTATAATTATCATGTTGTGATGATCATCAGAGGTTATCTTGACGATTATAAGCCATTAAATTGTTGCCTTACATTCAGCTTCAATTAAACCGACATGCTTATGTTAGCCTGGGTGGCAATACACAGTACACGGTACACACAGTAAGTGAAGCTGCTACTGGACTGCAACTTTTACTCAGCCGAAATCTCAGTCACATTCACCCAACACTGACCTGAATCGGAGTACTGTCCGCCGCGATGCTGGGGAAGTCGACGATGTCGCTGAAGAGGACGGTGATGGCCTGGAAGGACTCTGCCGTCGCCATGTGCATGCTCTTCAGCTGGAACGCCACGGAGGCCGGCAGCATCTGGCACAGAAGTTTGTCTGAGCGGCGACGCTCCCGGCGCACCTGGGCAGTCTTGGCCGAGAGTGACTCTGTGAAGGACTGGTCACGGCCACGACACAGCCGGCCGAGACAACATATACAGATCAGTAAAATAGGTGGGTACGCAACGTCATTTATGCTTTGCACATTGGTTGCTGGCCGCCGATCGTCCTGTCCAGACGACGAGTTTGTTCCACTCGGCTACTCTCGGACGCCACAAAACATTCATGTGTACTGGTTTAACTAACGATGATGACTAGTCAGAAAATGAATCAATCGATTTGGCGTAAATCACTCAAGCAAACAAGTGTAAGTGTGCAAGTGTATACACAGGGAAAATATAATTTGAATTCGACTCCAACCTGTGTTTTGGTTCGAATGGACTAGTGCAGGTTGTTTGGTTAATATGATCAACGTGGTACACACCATTTTGCATACAAATTCATATTTTGAGAGATATTTGTATGTAAAAGCGTATTATTTATAAAGCACTTGATGCAGTGACGTCATTTGGCAATAATATTGCGCCGGCCACTGGCAAAGCATGGTGTTTCGCGCATTACCCGTGGCAAATAAAAATGGTTAAGCACTTTTCTCTGATTTACTGTTCCCACCAAACTGCTCAGAAATTCATAGAGGTTTATGCTGTGTAGATTCAAAGCACAAAACGGTTATCTTAACATCCTCTACAGCACATGTTCGAAATAGGCTTCGTTTCGGCTGAGGTACAGCTCTGCCCTCCACCTCATACCCACCAAGCTGCTTACGGGCAAACGGGGGTGTAGTTTCCTATTCAGTTGAGGGGGCTTCAGCCCCCCACAACTTAGACGGAGAAGTTGGTCGAATCCGGGGAGAAATCTATATTTTTTGTGTATTTAATGATACCTTAAGCGATTTTTCCCAGCTCAGCCCCCCCCCCTCCATCTGTATTGAGAAGCTAAGCCCATGCGGGCACATGTCGGCGGGGATGGTCCGAAGTACACACTGCAGCTCCCACGGCTGTCTTAAGTTGCTTCCTGATCTGAAGATTCTTCTTAAACACCTATAACTCTTTTAGTTACATTCACAGGAAGTTGTTCAGTGGGCTTAAATCCGGATGCTGCCCTCACTGAAGCACTGCCCCAGAAACCACTTGCAAAATGCAACCGTGCCCTCAATGTTGTTTTGAAATAGCTTCTGTCGGGTCCAGAAGCTTGTATGGAACAGAATCTGGATCATTCTTAGGATCCGGTTGGCTGTAGCGAATCCGTTAAAATGCCTTCGAACTGCTGTAGAATGAATGGATTTCCAGTCGCAAGTAATTCAGCAATTGTCAGTAAAATTGCTCCTGTATGTTTGTTTGTTTAACGTGTTTTTGTCGCGTTATACAAATGAAATGACATCTGCCTAAGTTCGCCACTTCACGTGCTTTGATTTCCGTGCGATAAATGTGATGTTTATTTTTCCGTTGAACCTCCATATTAAAAATAAATGTGTCAACCGAACTGCTCAAGACTAACTCAGGTATCTTTGATCGTCTGAACTATTGCTAACTGACGTCATGACCAATCAGAGAGCCGAATTATAAATTACGTAAATATGCTCAATTATTTAAAAGACTGATCATTCAGAGGAATTCATGTGATTTGACAATATATAAAATGTTGTAAAATCATTTGCGTTCCGTCAAATACATAAAAACAGTGGGTTATGTAATAGAGGTGCCACTTTTCTACCCACTTACCCACCAGATGTGGGTAGTTACTACCCACGTGGGTAGTAGTGGGTAGCACAAGCAATTGTTTTGGATGAAGTGGGTAGTTTGCGGGTAGCAGGATTTTCATAAATTGAAAAAGGGATTTCGATGGGAATTGGGATGCTTGAACAAATATAGGCATCTCAGTTAGTGAGCAGAGGTCAACACAATCAGATCAGCATTGAAAAATAAACTATTAAATGGCAGACATAATTGTGGCAAATTTTAGTAGTGGGTACTTGCGGGCAGCACATATGGTCATGTGGGTACTGGTGGGTAGTTGAAGGGAGTTTGCAGGTCGGGTCGGGTAGCCACAAGCCTGAAAAGTGACACCTCTATTAGGTAACCTCCAAGTAGTCCAGTAACTCATTTCAATAATACTTGTGTTGCATTTTACCTCTGTACCTCGACTTTAACATGTTTTGCCATCGATTGACATGACTGTAGCCGATCTGGATGACGTCACCCGTCACGAACATCTGTGGTACGTGCCGCGCTCCCACTCCGAGATGGGAAGAGACGTGCATCGAACAACGCCCTGCCACCCGATCTGCTGCGGCTCCCTCCGCACCTGTTCGGTCACCACCTAAGGTGGCACCTCAGCGATGGCCGGTCTGCGCAAGTTGGATCCGTGTGGCTTGATGTGACTGCTCGCTTGGTTTGCTTTTGACTGGTGTGTGATTATGTTTGTATGACTGCTGTTGTGTGAAGCTGTTAATGTGTGCGTGTTCGTTCTATGTTCGGTCCATATTCCTCTAGTTTTATCTTACAGTGACGAGAGGCAGTAATAGCCGCAAGTATATTACGGAATGCCTTAATATACAGTATGAGACATGAGTATATGAGTATGAACATTTTTAAATTCTGTCAAGTTAAAATACACTTCTTTTGCTTTAATTAAAAGCCATCAGCGGGAACATTTTGAACGCGCATTTTGGAGGAAAACGTAAACAAGCTCACCTCCATTTCTGTGGCGGCCTTGCGTGTCATCAGTATACCGACCAGTGACAGAATCAGAACCAGTACCAGCAGTGAAGCTGTCCATATCTGCTCTCTCAGGGACGCAGAGGCCTCCTCTCCCGTGGCGGCCCTGCAAATATCGACTCAGTTGTGGCGAGCTTATGAACAATTTGGATCACACGACGCTTAAATCATTACACAACATTACAAATTATCTACCTTAATTTCTATTGTTTCAAAACGGCTTTTGTCATTCAGTTTCTCGAGAGTAATGAAACTAACGCATTGTCGAATAATTTATAATGCTGCTAAGTTATTTTTAAAGGGAAATAACGACCTTTGATTTTTGTTAGCAACAACGTTATGGTATAATAACAATAATTTGATTTGAATCTAAGAATTAAATAAAATTATTCCCGCACTCAATGTTGTAAGTTTTTACCAAATAAAAACAAGTACCTACATATGTTTCTTTCAAAACTCATGAGCAGTGTTTTCCTATCACTATTTGAAGCGCACCATATCTGGCGCCCTTGTTTCAAATTTGTTTAACGCTGGACAATGTCCCTGAAACAAATCACCGACACTTAATTAAGCCCAGGTAGGTCGTCGTCCCAGTGCATCGATGAGCTTCTGATTAGTAACTTCTTGTTGCTTTATTGTTTGTTAATTTGTTTGGGGAAAATGATTGTCTTTCATGATTATATAAAGCATAGTGTTATATACAACCAGAAACACAACCATCAAAACTCCTAATACTCAAAATAAATTAAGCAGTTTTCACAATTTGAGGGTCGCAACCACTAAAAAAGCCGCCATAAAAGTGCATCGATGAACTGCTAATTTGGTTACCTGTTCAGTGTTCATTCAATGGTTAGGTACTAGATATAGAGGATCTACGGGCATATATTCACAAGAAGCATAACACAAAATATACTTTCCATTTCATTTCATAAAAATAAATGCGGGAAAAGCACGCAATTTGATGAGGACCAAAAATACTTGCAAGCATCTTGAAAGAATACCGGTTGTTTAAAGCGTGGAACGCTTATCAACTTTAAATTGCAATATCTTTCAATAGGAAAGTTTTAAGCAAAATGTGATGAACTTACAATGTATTTTGGTCTCGTCTGTCGATTTCAAGTAGTAGCTCCATTTTTGAGTGAAAATGTGATTATTTCCCTTTAAAGCAAGAGTACAGTAAACTCTACTCTGTGATTGAAAACACAGAAATGGCAAGTTTATGCGTCATCTCACTCAATGTTATTCTTGAGCTGCAGTTGCACCGCTCTCAGCTGGTCCAGCATAGCGCTGCTCTCCTTAAAGTACGCTGTGGTGCTGACGCCCAGGCTGGACCCGGGTGTGTTGTTGATGTTACCGTCTCGCCTGCAACATAAAACAGAATACGTTGTATTCAATCTCCTGAGTCACGATAGTAAAGGGTGTTCATAATTCCAGTCTCACCACCATAATGAATTTGGATCACACGACGCTTAAATCATTACACAACATTACAAATCAAAGCAATGCTACTTTTTTTTTAAATGGAGACCAATTGCACTATGTTTGTATGTATTTTATAAAAAGCAAATTGATAAGAGATAATAGCCGTTTTCACGATGGATTATTTTGCGCAAAATGTTTTAAAACATCTTAAAGGGATAGTGCCACCTTGGGAGGATTTATAAAAAGTAGCTTAAAATAATGCTGGGGAATTAATTATCATTATGCTCTTGCTCAAACTGCCCTTAAAGCAGTGTTTCGGCAAGGGCATTTTCTATTTGTTCGACTCCAAAAAACATTTGGCTCTGATTGTGCACAGCACTATATATTCAAGATGACCGCTTCCATATTGCTTGGACTGTTTGCTATCGAATTGGCGGCAGGCTGTTTCAAAAAAAAGCCATGGGATATCACAATTGGCCGAGCATCTAAAATGCCTGGGATTAAGATATAACGCAAGCAGTTGGCCCGCCAGGAACCCCAGTAGCCAGGGTACTTTTATATGATCGCAACGAATTTCGTTCATGTTTTATTTGTTAATCAGCAACAATATGCTCTACAAAACAATATTGTCAATCAGTAAACTGTTATTATATGCTGGTAACGTCAAAATTAACTGGCTTACTAGCGGTCCTGGCGGCCAACTGCTGCGAACTATCCAGCTTTTAGTGCTCGCCCCCACACCCCCACGCCCCTCCCTGCCCAAAGCCGAGGCCCCGAGCCGTCCGAATTCGCCGCAACTTGACGTTGAAAAGTCTGCCTTGTTAGAGGGTGACGTCATTAATCTTTTTCGGCCGAGAAGTCGAGCCAGAGCCTTTTGCCGAAAATTGGGCCATTTGTGCCTGCATTTATAATGAAAAAAGCTCAGATTTTGACAATATAATAAACTGCATACGCTTTTAATTTTAAAGTCACTGACGGAATGGGGTGATGTTGAATTGCAATATTCAATGACAATTTAAGTCCGCAAAGTAGTGATTCAAAATGTGCGAGGGGCCGAATTTTAAGGAATGATTGCCAATTCATTTTGTACAAATGGTAGTTTTTGATCTAACTGGGCAGTTTTCGCGGAAACCAGGACTTTGCAGGATGAAATCGGACACGCGTAATCTACCGATAGGACACCAAAAAACTCGATACATGGTCTGCAAGGTGGCACTTATTTCCCTTTAAGGATGTTTTTGAAATGTTTTGTGTGTGTTATGAAGGTATTAGTAGGGAGAGTGCCAATTGCGCCCCCTTAAGCGAAAAACACGTCATGTGCTTAGCATATACGTCGTATGAATATAAATGAGGCTTCAGGGACGCGATCCGGCATTTTTCTAGCAAAATAAACTCATGTCATTTAACAATCGATCACTTGTATGGGTAGCTGTAGGATTTTTTCGCAGACCCGTGCAAAAAGGCATATAGCACAAGCGTTTTGCCCTATTGCACCATGACCGGCGCATTAGGTGACCTTACTTTTCCCAATGCTTATTTAACATTGTTATTCGACTAAATAACTCTTGAATAAATGATAATATCGCCTAAATCAGTAAAACTTATTTTTCTTGGAATATATCGTATACTAAAAACTTTCATACTAAAACATTTCAAAACATCTTAAGATGTTTTTTAAAACATTTCGCGCAAAACAATCCATCGTGAAAACGGCTATTATCTTTAGAGTCACTTAACTATAAATACGTCCAAATTGGCAATATTTAGTATAATTTAGTGTATGTAAGTAATATATAATTTTTATTGTAAAGAAGTTGTTCAAAATGATCATTTGTGCTAAAAGATATATTATTTTATTCAAAAGAAAGACCAAAATTATTGATGTGCGCTATGAAAGCTCTAGGCTCAGCCAATCAGATTTGAATGTATAGTCGTGTAAGATTACTGTATAGCCTCTGCCCAGGTGCGGGAGGCTCACAGATATAATTTTTATATCTGATTGGTCGTGACGTCAAATAGCAATAAATAGTTCAGCCGATCAAAGTTACCTGACGAAGTCTTGAGCAGTTTGGTTGACACATTTACTTTTAATATGGAAGCTCAATGGAAAAAATAAAAATAATATTTGTTGCACGAAAATCAAAGCCAGAATTGTATACGACTCAACTCTGATTGAGTTACCACTCATGATTTGAGAAGTTTTTGCGACTCAGACTGATTGATTCGCTACATTATTTTAAAGGACTTGGCTTTGAGCCGGGATTAAATCGAAGAGCTCAGGTAGAAACCATGATTGAGTCGACAACAAATATTGAGAGGGCTGAATGAGTCGGGTTCGTGACTCAATCAACAAGCATTTTTAAGCTGAAAAGAAACCTTCAAAACTTTACGTTTTCAACAAAGTAGGTAGTATCTATGAACAATTTTAACATATAAATACGGATGCAGCACTATCTAATCTTTTATTAGTTATATTACGTTTCAAATGTAGTCAAAGTTTGAGTTGTGATTGAGTCATTATAGATATTATATAATGATTACAATTTCAAAATAATTGACTCGGGACTGATATGGCTCAAGGTCATTTTGAATCGATTGAGTCAAAAGGTCTGGTTTAAAGTCTTTGAATCGAATGCAAAAATATAAGGTCTGGTTGAGTCGTGATTGAATCAACTAACGTTGATTTTGAGTCGTGATTGAATCAATATCGTTAATTTTGAGTCGTGATTGAATCGTTTGAAAAAACAAAAAACAAACAACAACAATGAATTGGTAGGGGTCTGATCAACAGGGAGCAGAATTATGTTCAAGTTGGGGGGGGGGGAGAGGGGGTTTTAGCCTGCAACTCAGCCGGAATCCTGCCTCACTTCAAATTTGCCCATTTGAACACATACTATCCACTTTGGTTGAGGTATTACCTATTAGCGCCACTAACTCTCAACTACCGGTATTTGACGACACTTAGTTGTGGACTGGAAAATAGACTCTGTACTCATACTGCCATACCGGATTTTTTGAAATTTATGATGAAAAATTAGAAATTTCGATTTTTTCCCATAGGTTTTTCAAAATTATCAGATGCTAAAACATGAATATTATCATAGAAACATGCATATTAACGAAATATGACTAAACTTTACAAGATTTGTTCGTGTGCAAAATTTGAAGTTGATACCATTAAAACTGGACGACAATTATGACCTTCCTAACACCGAAATTCGACCACTTTTGGGACGGCATTACCTTACGTGGATATAAAACTGGCATTTGCGGTTGCCTTATACTTGAGTTATTTGAAATAATATCCCTTACTTTTTCACGCTCTAGACGCAAAACATAGCCAATAAACATGTAGTACAACGACTAATACGTAATCAAGCAGTTTGACCTCACGTGACTCGGATGACTATCTGATTTAAGATCATCCATCATCTAGAGTCATTAGCCTGATACTTATAGCACAGTATAATGATTATACTTACCCAGGGTACGGATACACGAATCATAAAGTACGATTTTTTGGACTGCATTATTGCGCTTTAAAGATTGTTTCACCCGTGATTTTTTTTTCAAAACACGATTATGACTATATTTTAAAATACAGGCTTCTTTCATTCAAAAATAGATACATTCGCGCGATTCAGGACAGAGGACGTACCATTATTACATTATTAGCAAAATATATGCCGTCTTCTCCGCAACGTCAAAACGCGGCTCAGCAATCAGATGTGAATGTATAGATCGCGCCGATTCAGGACAGGACGAAAGATTACTGTATAGCCTCTGCCCAGGTGCGGGAAGGCTCACATTCTTGACAGTCTCTGCTTAGGTGCGTTATGGCCCACATTTCCTTCGACAAAAAGTCAAATATATTCGGCTGGAGAGCCCTTTCAGTCCAGAAAACTTGCAGTGCCCCTCACTGCAAGTTTTCTTTTTCAACACGGGCTACAAAACTGCTATCTCAGTTCAAAGCACATGTTGAAGGTGAACTATTTCCCTTAACCCGCGCCGTGCCGGTGATCGGCGCCACCTTCGCCGTGCCGGGGGAAGGGAACACCATTGAGAAGCTCGTCAAAAAGTATTTGAAACTATTGCGGTCATTTCTTTAACATGTCAATATTGAGGTCACCAGAGGTCATCAAAGGTCAGATTTCAACTTTCAAGGCTTTGCTCCAGAATCCCCCAAATATCTCGCGAACTATGAAAGCTCTAGGAACAAACGGAAAGCGATTGAAAGCTCTTGCAAAATGCAATCGCCAACGTGTCCTCCAATCTTATTCAGGTCAATAGTCAATAGGCTTCTGAGACCATCAAAGGTCAAAAGGCTATTTTTGCCAAATAAGTTTTTTTCACTAGTATCTTTTTACCTAATAAAGATAAGGCAATAAATTTGATGCTATCGTGTTGGTCGGCTCAAAAAGGCGCTTCAAATCGTATTCACGATGACCAGGTTAGGTCAACTTAGAAATTTGACCTCAGTCAAGGTCTAAAGTAAACCCAAATAGTAAATGTTGCAAATTGAGAGAGTGTCTGTCGGAGACGCGTTCTCCCATATACCATTTGTTGATTTGTACCATGGTGGCGGGTTTACTTATTTCACTTGGATTTTATCGAGAGTTAATGAAAAAACATTGTTGTGGACTTCGGGATGACCTCGGCTGACCCTGCAGAGGTCACCTACAGAAATTGCCACAGGGTCTCAGGAATGGCGATGATAAACACATCCAGAATGAATTGGCCTGCATCTTGCGTATCCTCAGAATCATAGCGGCGAACCGGGGGCGAACACCGGGGTACCTTGCCCCTTTTAATTTTTAAGGCACCCATATCAAAGAGCTCCTCTTAAAATTTGTTATGGCTTTTAGTAGTACAGATTTAGGACTATTATCAGATTATGGAACACATTTGATTAATGTCGTGATATTTACGGGGCGTGATAATCCTCTGGAAAAAACCAATAGACAATTGAAAAATCGTTAACTCGAGTATTTCAAGTCAGTGGCCAGCAGAAAACGTGGAAAGGAAAGAAATATCTTTTTGGTAAGGTAGCTGATCAGATTTGTAAAACTTGAGGGGGGATGGGGGGGGGGGGGGGGGGGGGGGGGGGGGGTGGTTTTAACACTAAAAATAACAAAATGCTTTTATGTTCAGAATTGACACAATTTGGTGTGAAGATATTTAAATAAAATTCGAGAACACAAATATGCATAGGAGGCAAAAAATCAGCATCGTCATTTGCAATCGCAACTGTAATCACGAAGTGTAAAACTCTAAAATTGCTGACGTCATTAAAGTTTCGATATGGGTTTTGATCGTTGGCAACTAATGTGTTGACGTCTACGGTGCTGGTAATATCCTAATCCAATTTTCGGATTTTTCACCAATTCAGTTTAACTATCCTTAAAATGGCTAAACGGCCTAAAATTCAAATAGAAAGCAATCATAACTAGATTCTTACCTATAAATTTCAAACATTTAATAATGAACAAGTACTTTTTATCTTCCACATTGATGTGATAACTTTTCAACGATTTTATTAATAAAAAAACTGTAAACCGAAGAAATAGATTCTCGGAAAAGTTGGGGGGCGACGCCCCCTCTAAAAAGTTGGGGGCCGCTGCCCCCGCTGCCCCCCCCCCCGGTTCCTGCGTCCTTGCTGATCAAAGCACGTGAAATTGAGAATTGAACCCCCGCGACATGTCAGGACCATCACTGCACCAATCCGCGCGCGGCCCCGCACCAATCCGCGCGTGCCCCGCACCAGCACCCAGCGTTACACTGCTGCCCCGCTTTAAAACACAAATTGCAGTTATCATTTCATTTGTAATCACGCGACTTAACAGAAACAAACACAACTAAAATTGTATAGTTCTTCCATGTGACCAAATCAATCATCTTAACGGCAGTTCAAAGGCATTTTAACGGATCGCTACAGCCAAACGGATCCTAGGGATGATCTAGATCTCTTTCCATACAAGCTCTGGACCCGACGGTAGCTATGTATTTCAAAACAAGATTGAGGGCATGGTCGCATTTTGCAAGCGGTTTCTTGGGCAGTGTTTCAAGTGACCGTACCGGGCGTACAGTGAGGGCACGGCATCCGGATCTGAGCCGGCTTGTCTTGACTGCTTCCTGTAGAGGTAACTAAAAGAGTGATAGGTGTTAAAGAAGAATATCCAGACCAGGAAGCAACTAAAGAGAGCTGTGTAAGCTGCAGTGCGGACTATCCCCGCCGACATGTGCCTAAAAGCAGTGGTGATTCTGAGGTGAAGGGCAGAGCTGTGCCTCAACCGAAATGGAGCCTATCTCGAAAACTAACATCACGATTTGTGCTTTGAATATGCACAGCATATATATCCACGAACTTCTGAGCAGCTTGGTGTGGACAGTTAATCAGAGAAAAACGCCTAACCATTTTAATTATCACGGGAAACACCGGGCAACGCCATGCTTTTCCATTGACTTTGGTTCACTATTGCTATCTGACGTCACAACATCAAATGCCTCATAAATTATAAACTTTTACATACAAATATCTCGCGAAATATTGATTTTTATGCGAAATAGTTTAAACCACATTCATCAGCATATTTGCATTATTGCTTTACAAGTATTCACCAGACAACCTGCAACTAGCCCATTATTATCGGATCCAAGCCACCTATGAGGTAGGTACAGCATAACTGCAGGCGTTTTCTACAGTGCCATCTAGGGGCAGGAATATAAGTAAACATTTTCTGACCTAAACTTACCTGGTTAGGTTAGGTTAGGTTTCTACTATTTAAATGAAACAGTTCACCTAAAAAAATGAAAAATATCAGAAATGGTTGAGAGAAGCTAGAGATGAATTAACATGTTACTGCCGTGTCGTAGCCGGACAAATATATATTAACGCGAAAAAAAACGAATTATGATGACAGTTATTTGGTTCAAACTCACATTTTTCCTCAGATTAATGCAAAATCAGTGGCTTAGAAGCACGCAATGTCTTTATAATGTCATGAATTTAGTGAGGGATCGAGGCGCATACAAGACAGTACTTGCCGAAGTACTTGTTGAAAATGCCGGGAAAAAAACGCTTTGAGAACCACCACACTAGGTATCTATTCTCTTTATAGTTAAGTTATATGTGCGTTTTTGTTTTACATTCGCTGGTATGTCAAAAAGACCTGAAATGTATGGCCTTTCCTTAATTTAATTTGACATTCTGTTGGCAGCGGGGGCTCATCAAAGGGATGGTATCACTCACGCCCCCGCTTAACAACGCGGTTCCCACTTAAACGGAGTTTCGAATCGGCGAAAATTACTATTGCCAGTCAAAACAAACTAACAAACAAAACATCATAGTTCCTTCAACATGGTTGCTGTTTTTTGTAGTACAATTATGCCCACGGTCACGAGCGACCTTCCAATTGGGAAGGTCGGACAGGGATCCTGAATGGTTGATTAGCCCCCCCCCAGGGTCGACCGGGGTAAATAGAGGGTCAACCGGGCCCTTGGAATACCGATCTGGGGTTTCATGGATGAACAACAAGACCATTAGAGCATCAATTGAACCAGGCCCATTTGGCTTGTGGATCAGTGCACGAAATAGGTCCTGTGCCAACGGTGCTCTTACAAAAACTCGCCGTATTTGGCTGGCCTGGCCAAATACGGCGATATGTTTTTTGTGGATGCACCTTGGGCCCCCTGGAAAAATAATGTTTTGTGACTTTATTTGGATACAAAATGTTGAAAATATGCCCCTCTAAAAATATAGTGGGCCAAATCTGGATATTTTTTTTAGCGGGGATAACTAACGCTCCCGATCGAAATTCCCCCCCCCCCCTGAAGCAAATACTGGGTACGCCACTGGTCACGCTCCATGCTGACCCCTCACATGAGATGAAACATGCAAATAGCATAATTCAATTGAATGGGGCTATCAGATGGCGAAGACCGCTTGTCAATCAGATGTAGGATTCAAGAGATATGAGCTTCTGAAGGCGTTACGGTCGGGTCGGGTTGGGTTGGGTCTGGCCGGATCGCCCGCTTATATGTGATACAAATCCGGTATTCAGTGAGGACTCGCTCGCGCTTCGCGCTTACTCGTAATGATACAGAACACACGCCCAATTGTTTACTTTATCTACCTTTCCACTTTACCCACAAGGGACAACTCATCAAACACCATTACTCACACCGTCATGAACGTCGCCATTCCTTCTCCGCCGTTCAGAATCCCGGTCTTGTTTCCTGAGATGTCGGCGGTGCAGCTGCGTGTACTGCCGATGTACTCCCAGAAGAGCGTGTCGGAGCGGACGGCGCGGGCTAGCTGGCGTGGCGTGGCGGTGCCGGCCGACAGGTACCGCAGGCCGACGCTCAGAAGCAGGCCCAGGTGCTCTATCGCCCGCATAGTGTTGATGTAGGCCATAAACTGCTTGCTGTGAGAAGATGGGGGAGGGTTCGTCAGCGACTATGTTGGAACTTCAGGAACGGCGGCGGGACTGCCGTTTAATTCAAGCTGTTATACAATTGTAAAATCAAGTTGAGTTGTTTGCGAAACACTGCCAAGCATGGGTGTCGTTTTTTATAGGCCTGGTAGGGCCAAAGCCCTTTCAATTCTGCCACATTTTAACATTAGGCCTATGTCGTTGCATGGTAAGGGTAATAATTTCTTTAAAATCTATAAAGTTAGTATTGGTGCCCTACCAATCAGTTCCAGAAGACATCGTCCCTGCTGCCAAGACAGTTGATTGCCAGTCAGAGGCTCGGGGACAGCTGCTGCATCGGAGTAACAGAGAATGCAGGGAAGGTGGGACCTAACGGGTTGCGAGACGCAACGGAAAGTCGCAGTTCTTGCTCAAGTGTTGCCACCAAAGCTTTATTAGGACAACTAGTTGTTCACCGAACAGGCTGACAGTCATTGGTGACCTGTGGCTTACAAAGGTGTAGGAGTGCCGGGAGGAGGTCGGCTTATTTTTGCTTTCCAACACCAATCCAATTTTCTGATGTTGTTAGGTAGCGTTTGTATACACGAATATTGTGAGGGTCGTGGCTCGTGGGGTTATGTCTACAGTCTGCTGCACCAGGGGCGGCGCCACCAGATCCCTTTACAAGCTTTGTTTACAGTGCAAAGGGCAGTGATATGTGTGATGAATAAACATTGAAGAACTTACGAGTTCAACCTGTAAATTCGTTGCGGGTGAAATGGTTGCTTCCGTCAGGGGCAAAACAGGGCACATACATTCATATGAACATCCTGTTTTCCTCCAACCGCTTTACTCGCGTTTGACCGGAGTGCAAATATTGCCCTCCCCCTGACGAGTTGTTGCGATAGCTCAAAACACAATAAGGCTATCAGCGTGAAACTTCCAGAACCTTTTACCACATCAATTTTACATATTGTGCGAAAAAGGAGGAAATTTCGTCCATACAATTTTGAGATAAAGCAAATTTTGTGACGTCACTACACACGAGTTTGACGATAAAATCAGCTAAACTTAAAGTGGGCGTGCAAAGACCACGCTATTACTAAAATGCAAATCAAAAACGTCAACGGATTAAAAATGTCAAGGCGTAGGCACAAAACGGCTATCTTGGATTAAAAAATAATTGACTCCCAAAATTTCAAAAACTGTTTTTTTTTTCTCGAAAATGGTCACAAATAAAAATTTACAATGATTTTTCAAACGGAATATATGTTTGAGAACCACAGGAATCACAGATGAAAATTACGTAGACTGAATTTAAAAACAATAGCTTTATTTTTTACTTACTTATGGCTCCCTAGATATGGTAAGACATGACGTCACATTTTAAATTGCGTTTTATACAAGATAAAGACAAATAAATGTCAGCACTGTATTTCGAAGATAAACTGGGTCTGAACATGTCTTTTTTGTTAGAGGGGAAGTGTGGCATACCTAACTATTTTGAAATGTCAAATATATTTCTATTGCGGTTAAGAAGCTATTGGTTTGATTTCTTGGTTACGATAAAATTTTCACGTCTGATAGCCCCTTTAGTTGAATTTTTACCTTATATTCTGTTTTGCATTTGTTTTGTTTTCAAAGCTCACAAGCGGATCGAGTCACTCATAACCAGAGTAACGAAGATGTTACCTATAATGACGCACCAAGACAATAACAAACGCTATACGAGCAATGTATGGGTTTGTTTATAGTATATCGAGGCTCCTGTTCCGGCAGCTGTTATCAGTGGCTCCACCAGTTGTTTTCTCTATTGGCCAGAGCTAACAATATATGCTAGCGTTGTAATTTAAGAGCACTGCTTCTAGTAGCGAAAGCTCTCTGGCGAATATCAATAATTAAGTTCCGTCGGAATGTGATTGGCGACTTTGGAATATCTCAGCAACTAAAGTTAATCTTGGGAAATGAAGTACATGGCTAAATTCAGAAAAATATGTTCTACAGAATAGTGTCAACAACTCCACATGACAATGGTGAGAAGGCACACCCCCTTTAAGATATATCTATTTCAAATTCTGATCTTTCGTGAAACTTGACCTCAGCTTGACACTAACTTCACTTAAATGAGTTCAGATGATAAAATGATTATCATCATCAGATTCAACGTATAAAGCAGCCCATCAAACATTTGTCGCATGACTTTCGAGAAGAATACAAAAACGGATCGTGACCTTTTTGAGACCTTACATTGACCTTTACCTTTGTAAAAATATAATTTTAGCTCACGCAGGATGTGTGTCATACTTTGAGAGCACTGTTGGTGATCATGGTTGCAATCAAAGGCTCCGGATAAAAAGTATGGTCCAGAAACTGAAATGTCTCGATTTTCACCTTTGACCCAACCTTGACCTAATAAAATCAAGTGTATACCTGATGATGGCAATGTTGCCGAAAGCTTGTATTCTTCTTTGATAATTCTTTTTTTGTTAAAATAACTCATTTGCATGTTATCGATCATTTTTACATCTATTTTGACCTAATATGTGACCTCAAGTCCGCAATTTCTAGTATGATTTAGATGCATCTCAGTGAGAGCTTTCGACCACTGTCTTGCGCGTCTCGCTGCGATCATTGGTTCCGGAGATAACGAAGGAGGGCAATATCCCCCTCCCCGGTTAATGGTGTTCGACTGAGACCCCGGTCAAGCGTGGGTTAAGTAACAAACTATTTTATGTCATACCTACCTGGGATACCTACCTGGAATACCTTTGTGCATACCTACCTGGGATAGTTAGTATCCAGTAGTCTGACGACTTCAATAGTCACCTACCTGATATCTACGGAGCTGAGTTTTTGGCCACTAATGTGTCGCACCAGTTGCCGCAGCAGCAGGTCCGTGGCGCGGTCGTACCAGCGGAGCCGCGCCAGCGACTGGTCCTGCCTCGCCAGCACCATCCGTCTGGCCGCGCAGTGTAACCAGCGAACGTTAGAAACACCAAAGAACGTGGTGTGAAAGTGGTGTACACAGCAGCAAATGTTAGAGACACCGAACAGTGTTCGGTGTTTCGGTGAACAGTGTTCGGTACAAATGTTCACCGAACCGAACAGTGTTCGGTGTTCGGTGTTGGCGAGCGTTCGGCGAACACCCGCCAATTCGGCGAACACCCGCCAATCTGCTTCGAAGTCGCGCGGCTCGCAGCTTAGCTCTACGTGGTAAAGCCTTGTAAAAGTTTCGATGATTCGTAGATCTATTTCAGTGATGCAGTTGCTATGAAATAATACATATTTGTGTTACTTATTATCTCGATTTCAGTGCTAGCAATTACATTGATATTTTGTTATATATTATTATGTTTGTCTTGCTCTTTTATCACATACATCAGAGTCAAAAAAGTTATCTGACCTCAGGTCTCCCAGATAGGTCTGGAAGCGGATTTTGGAGGCGAACATGCGGTTCTGCCACTGCTGGTTGGTATGACTGGCTATTCCGCGCCAGTCCATCAGTCTCTCCAGGGCCAGGTCGGTGTCTTCGAACGCGCGCTTCAGACGGTCACTGTGTCCACCGTCGTAGATGGAGGAACCGTCTTCAGTCGCTGTTGTCTTCTCCGCTGAACAAAACAATGAACATATACAGATGTTCAGATGTTTGATTGGGATAAAATGGTGGATTTTAATTGGTGATGTTCAGTTGCCGGCAGAAAGTATCGCTACCCTGCTGGCGCCTTGACGTGAACATGAGCAGGTAGGCTTTGTGCCCGCGTCACACCTCGAATCGCTCAGACCAGCCATTTCTACCACCACAGTGACCGGCGAGTTCCGTTTATGAAGCGTATATATTTATGAAAAAAACGCACGACCATCTGACGTAAATATATAGTTGAGTGGCCCGGACCGCCGGAGGTTTCACTATGGTCGTGGGAGGAGGGAGCGGGCGTAGCTCGATTGGTGTGTGTAGGTGATTCAGAATTCAGCATTACCACACCACATAGTTAAAAGCATTCGGAGAGCAGAGAGAGCCGAGAAAGCGAGAGCGAGAGTACGAGGCGAGAGAGAGAGAGATATATATATATATATATATTATTTATATATAATTATAAGAGAGAGACGAGAAACGAGGAGAACAGAGAACGAGAAACGGGAGAGAACGAGAGAGAGGAGAGAGAGAGAGAAGAGAGAGAGAGAGAGAGAGGAGAGGAGGAGAGAAGAAATGAGGAGAGAGAGATATATATGAGAGAGAGAGAGAGAGAGAGATGGACTGGAGACGGAGACGGAACGGAGACGGAGACGGAGACGGGACGGAGACGGAGACGGAGACGGAGACGGAGACGTGAGCGGAGACGGAGACGGAGAGCGAATATATATATATATATAAATATAGATATGTATATTTAATAATATATTATATATATTACTATATATAATAACTATATATATAATATATATATATATATATATATATAATATTATATATACATACTATATATATATATTATTATATTATATTATATATATATATATATATTATTTATATATATGTATATATATTTTCTATATAATTTATATATATATAGATATAATATATATTTAATATGTATTATATATATATATATAAATAAATATATATATATATGTGTGTGTGTAATATATATTTATATGTATATATATATATATATATATAACTATATATATAATAATATATATATTATAAATACATATATATATTATATATATTATATATATTTATTTATATTAATATATAAAGTTATTATAATATAATATTAATATAAATATATATTTATATGTATATATATATATTAATATTAATATAATAATATTATATATTATATATATATATTGTGTGTAATATATTTATTAGTGTAATATATATTAAATATATAATATTTATATATATATATATTATATATAATATATATATATATTTACATAAATATAAAATGGCTCTTGCTCTCCCGGCTCCCGGCTCCTCTCTCGCTCTCGGCCTCGCTCTTCGCTCTCCTCTTCGCTCTCGCTCTCGCTCTCGCTCTCGCTCTCGCTCTCGCTCTCGCTCTCGTCTCTCTCTCTTCTCTCTCTCTCTCTCTCTCCTCTCTCTCTCTCTCTCTCTTCTCTCTCTTCTCTCTCTCCGTTTCTTTTCTCTTTTTTTCTCTCTTTCTTCTCATGTCGCTTACTAGCAGTATTAAATCCAAACTATTGTGTTCCGTCTTTTCTGAAAAACGTTGTTTTTTAACTATGGTGCTGCGCGTAATGCCTGTATTCTAGATCACCTCACACACACCAACTCCGAGCTACGCCCGCCTCCTCCCTCCTCACCGACCGATGGTGACCCTCCGGCGGTCTCGCCCAGTCTATAATATTTACGTCATGATGGTCGTGGTTTTTCATAAATATATACGCTTCATAAACCGTTAAACTTGCGTGTCACTGTGCCGGTCAGAATGGACTGGCTGAGCCGACCGAGGTGTGACGCGCACAGCCTCCGCTCCCAGTGTTCGTCAGGCCCAGCCAGGTGGTAGCGATACTTCTGCCGGAACTGTACCTTGTCAAATCGGGTTGGATAATTTACATGTGTATGATACTTAAGAGAACGGTAAGTTGGTAATTCTTTTGTACCTATATGTATTACAAATATATTGTGTTGAAATATGGTCAAATCGGAATGCAATGCAAAAATATGCGAAGTTTAACAGTCATAGCTTTACTGCAATATTCAAATAGGCTAAGCCAGAGGCGTCGCCACTTGGATGGGCCTGGGAGGGCCGGGCCCCAGGATGGCTCTGGCCCCGCTTCGGCCCCCATGCAGCTTAGACGGGTTTTTACATCAACCCATACGGGAGCGAGGGACCAAACACCAGGGGCATTCCAGGACAGATCGACAAGCGAAAACCCCAAATTAACCAGCCTAATACATATTTTGATGTTATCCGTTTATCTGGGGCCAGCAAACCATGCTGTGCAGTTCAGCTTATTATAGTTTACGGCTTTGCTGAGTTGTAGCCTCCGGCATTTTCGTTCAGCACATTTGCATGATTTTAGCCAATCAGCCAATAAACTCTACTACAAACTATCAAAATTCCAGACCAACATTCCTGAATGGCATTAGAAGTGATAAATATATCTAAGCTCAGTTTTTTATTTTTCTTGTAGATTTTGACGAAATAACTGGTACCCTGGTGACCTGGCCTGACCTTGACACATCGCAGTGAAAATAGTTTGTTTTATTTTTGTATAATTACTTTGGAAGCTTCTTTGTACATGACAAAAATTGGAGATGACTGTTTTTATATAAATTACCTTTTTGAATGCTCACAATAACGCGTTTTTCTCTTTCATCAACACAAAACGATGAATTGTCCTAAGATGGCATTTAATGCGGATTCTGTGTCACAAGAAGGTTTCAGGTTGCAATGTAAGGTACTAGGAAGTAGGAGGTTAAGTTGGGTGCATTTTTTGATGACCCATGCTGCTCAATGATCTTTGCAAGGTCAGCTGCGGTCATCTGAGGATGAGGTCACTAGCATCTTTTTTGCCAATAATTATTAATATAATACAAGGTAGAGACGTTCAAATGACAACACTGTGTTGTAACGTCCAATCGCGCCGCCTGATATGCAACATGATCTACCTGATCTAGCGAATGAACTTAACCTGAGCTCAAATTTTGAAATTGACCTAACCAGGTCACCATTAACATGATTCGAAGCGCCTTGACGAAACAAACAAAACGGTGTTACAATTATTTTGTATATGTTTAATCTATCAAAAGTTATTCACGAACATCTTGAAGCTGTTCGATTTGTTCGTAAAAACAGTTGTTCGTGAATAGCTTTGTATCGGCTTAACCCGCGCCCCGCTGGGGTATCCAGCCGAACGCGCCCCGCTGGGGGGGGGGGCAGATTCCGCCCCTCGTTATCTTCTGAACCAATAACGGTAGCGAGACGCACAATACGGTAATCGAAAAGTCTCATTGATACGCACCCAAAGCATACGTGAAATTTTCGAAATAAGGTCAGATGTCAGGTCAAGGTCAGGTAAAAGGTCAAAATGCAGATATTTTATTTTTTGGGCCATATTTGCTATCCAAAGCCTTATATTGTAACTATTTCAGCACTAAGTGCTCTCAAAGGTATAATCAAACTCCTGCATTAAGCAAAAGTGATATTTTAAGCAAAGGTCAAGGTCAATATCGGGTCACAAAAGGTCACTGTTGGCAAGAGTTCTACGAAAGTAATGCAATATATGTTTTATGGGTTGTTTTACACGTGTAATTCTATAGTAGAAGCCATATTGACAATCTGACACCATAAAAGATCAAAGTCAGGTCATATGAGGTCAAATTGTGAAATTTATTTTTCTAACAAAAAATACATTTTTATAGTCCAGTTTTGTCTCAGAAAAGCAGCTGTGCTATTTATTTGTCTCTATTTGGTCAAAAAAGGTAAAACAAAAGTTATTTGAAAAAATGACGTCATGAGTTACATTGGGGAGTCATAAGTCAGTCAAAAATTCAGACATTGCTTTAAAATTTGGTTTGTGTTTTGTTTATACTTATACTTTATACTTTTGGGAGTCATAAGTCAGTCAAAAATTCAGACATTGCTTTGAAATTTGGTTTGGGTTTTGTTTATACTTAGTTCTCTTATATATATTCCGTTTTTAAATATTTGCGAATTTTTTTTTGTGATATTTTTGGGGATCAAAACATATTGTAAAAAAAATCGCGAGATTGCCATTTTGAAGACATGCAATTTCCCACCTTAGATGCTTATGTTATTTGCTTCACGCCTTCATTTTCTAGCGATTTTTCAAACATTTATCGTTTTTCCACCAAAAATGGTATGACATGACGTCATCAAAAGGTAATTTTCTCAGTTTTACGTTGGTATCTACCATGTTTTTTGAGTTATTTAAAAAGTCCGGGAGGGGGCAGATTATGCCCCTCCCCCCAGCGGGGCGTGTGTTAACATAGAGCGATAGCTTTAACACCGTCGTGTTTTATCGTCAAGGCTCTTCGACATTTATTGATGGCAACCTGGTTAGGCCAATTTGAAAATCTGACCTCAGGTCAAGGTCATTTGGTGAGCCAGGTAGGTCATGCTGCATATGGAGCGACGCGACTCGGCGAGACAAACACAGTGGCGTCATTCTCACGTCTATATCTGTATTTTATCAATATTTATTGGCAAAAAAGTGCTGGTGCACTCAGATAACCTCAGCTGACCTTTCAGAGGTCACTGAGCAACAATTGCACCTGGTTCATCAGTAAATTCACCCAACTTGACCTTCGAGTGGTTCACAAGCGGAACTTTATGAAATCGATCGGCGGGCCTAATGTTAATTTGATAGATTTTAACTCAGTTATTACCATGCAACGCTATAAGTATAATATTACAATTTGTCATCATGGGGGGGGGCTCTCGGGCCATCCCCAAAAGATATAAAGTTCCACCCCTGGAGTGGTTAAATTGCATCCTGAAACTATCGTGTGACACAGGAACGGCAATAAATGCCATCATGGGACAATTAATCACTTTTGTTGGTGAAAAGAGTTATTTTGAGAAATTAAAAAGTATATTTAAAAAATAATATCCATCGATGATTTTGTCCTATGCAAAGATAACTTAACAAAGTATATTATACAAATATAAAATATAAATTATTTTCACTGTGCTCGTGTAAAGGTCAGGTCAGGTCACCCAGAGATCACGGGTCATTTACTCAGAATCCACACAAAATACAAACTGGTCCTGGATTGATGTTCCTCACTTCATTGTCATTCATAAAAGATATAAGCTTATATAAATTTGATAATTTGTTGTGGAGCTATTGGCTGATCGGCTAAGCCAGGCAACGCGACCTCACGACAATGCTGGAGGCTATAACTCGTCTGCCGTAACTACAACCGAGTAGAAGCGTGCACAGCGAGATTTAGCGCTCCAGAGTCCAGACATAACGATGGGCGGCATGTGACCTTAGTTGTCGGCCCGCCCTTAAACCCCAATCATCATCATCATCACCAGACATAACGGACTTTTATTGAAATCGGAGATGTAGGTTGTTACATCTCCGATTTCAATATTATGAATGACGATGAAGTGAGGAACATCACCCCTTGTCGCTCTGTGCTGGAATGCCCCCACCTGGCAGTCCCCCCTAAAAACACCTGGCTTCCCACTCCCCCCGCTCACAAATGTGTGGCGACGCCCATGGGCTAAACTAAATGTTCAAGAGAAGCTCAAGGATAGAAGGTCATCGAAAGCTATACCGGTCCAGAGATGCTATCCTTGGATTTCATGCTATCTATAAGAAAGTTACCGGTCTGTGGCATGGAGGAGATGTTGCCGCCGAACACATGAAATGTCACCTCGGACCGTTCTGTCTGCACCGCTAACAGCAGCAGACCGACGTCCGTCCGTCTCCTGTTTGATTTCGGCTATAGCCCATGATCGTTCCTTGATAATCCGTATGTACCTGTTCGACAAATGTTCTACGCCATGTACTATAAAATAACCTGGCATACACTACAGGCTTTAGTAAACCGGTGGACAGGACGCTGTTACAGGCGTCACAGGTATGCATGCAGCAACCCACCAAAGTCGGGTCATAAAGGAGGCCAATGCCAAGTTCGATTACCTAGTCCAGAAGATATTATTTATGCATAATTTAAAGTCATTACTCTCATGATTAATACACTGCGCTGCAGTGCCTATGTAAGATACAATATATACCGATGTTAATTTGGATCTTCTTCCCCCTATCCCGCCTCACAGAGCTTATCTTTCCAACTTTCCTCTTCACCATATATTTATGTTGTGTAACTTGAAGTCCCTTCTTCTTAACCCTCCTCTATTTCCTTCGCAGGACGTATTACTTGTATTCTCTCTACGCGTTGTATATCGTCTCCTCCTCCACTTCATCCACTGGACTCACCAGTAGCTGCTTCTACAACCTCCCTTATTTCGCGACCCAGAGCTGCTTCCTCTCCCGTCATTCTCTACCTCACCCGCAGCGTAGTATCTCCTCTCCCCTTCGTTCCCCTTCCTCCTCCAGCAATTAAACTCTAGCGCCTCTTCTCCTTCTTTCCTCCTCCCATCAAGCTTTCCTCTTATACCTCTTGTGACCCGTGCCTCCCCTCAAGATTACCTAGGTGAGTTCTCTACCGACTTCTTTGTCCTCCGACTTCCCTTTTGCATCAGACTCAATTTATGGAAGTTATCAAACCCTTCTATTCCTAGCTCTTTGTATCCCAATCAGCACCTATAAGTATCTACTGGCGTCGGTCTCATGTCAATGTCTCTAGCGGGCCACGGACTCTACCATTACACCTAGTATAGCAATACCTTCCCCCCTATGCAAACAGGATTACTTTCTTAGAACCAGTCCACATCGATCCATGGCAGACAATCGGCCTGCTTAATATAAGTGGAATCGACTCCCTCCTACTTCATGGGGGCAGCTGTCGACCCTTGCGTCGCGCAATTTCGCATACAAATATCCTCTCCGTGTACTCTTTGTTGCGGACTATAAAATAAACTGACACTCCCTCGATTACTTCACATTATCGGTCACTGCATTTTGCTTTTACTGTTGAATTTATTTGAGAGTGACTCCTGGAGCTTCACAATTATGAATTATAATATAGAATCCTTAAGATACACTCAATGCCGCATGTATATGTGGCGCTCTGTGTGTGTCTCCCAAGATGTTGTTATGTGTTTTTGTCCATATGTGAAGACCCACAGCGATTAGATGGGGTACACTCCAGCTTATGGTGTAGAATCTCGATTAGCCCCCTCTCCATTGGTATAGCTCTCTCCAACCCTTGACTCACACTCCCTTTTCTGCTTTCTCGTCTCTCAATGATTTTGAATATCTATCTCTTTGATCTTTTCTTTGCATCACACAACCACCTTCTCTTATCACCTCTCATTATTATTTGCCCCAATGCCCAGATGATCTACTATGCATGCCAGCTGTTATTACCTGGACAAAAGTTTTGGTTTCCACAAAATCTATTAATTGGCCCTCTCTAACCCAGTGCTTTCTATTCAATGGCACATCTCGGTACATTAGGTACCTTATGAAACTACTAAAATTTAAAACACCCAACGAGAATAATGATGGTCTGCAATTATTGCTAAGGAATAAAGACATAACCATTATGGATCCCTCCTGGCGGCTCGCGAATTATGGGGAATTCGACGCTTCCCGGAGAAAATGCCGCTCATCGTACTCATATGGAAGTGCTTGAGGGCTTAGTATTCGTATTATTGCCAATGTAAACTAATTTTAGCTCGCGAAGAGCCGGCACCGCCCACATATCGCCCTCCCCTAGCGCAGAAACCTTCACCAGGGCCCCGATCCACGTGCGCTTTTATGAAATTTCGGTTTCAGGTGCGAATCACTTCACAGTTGAAAGTGCATGCCTGTGTCGTTAGGGCAGGAAAGTGACTCCTATAGGGGGTGGGAGGTCCGGACTAATTCCCTTTTAACTTTTTCGCCTACCAAGTTGCGAGCCATGAGAACGCCCGTGTTTCGTTAGGCGCGTAGATATTTCCTGGGGCCATATATAGGGTTTCTCCAGATACTTGTATAATGATTAATAAGAGTCTAAGATTGTATGAAGCCTAATTTAAGTACGTATTGTAACCTGTCTATAAGCGCCAGTTTCTAAATAGTTTTCTAACAGTGTTCGACTGACGGAACATGTGTGGATGTTGGAGTTTAATTTAGACGTTGAATTTCGCAGTCAATGTCCTGGTGAATAATTAAGATTTTATCGACAGAGTTCTTTTAATTAATTACCAATGCCTAATATTTTGCACTGACAAACCTAACTTAATCTAACGTTTAACCAGTGGACTTTTGAGATAACATGCACTTTTATACTGGCGAGTCTCCGGAATCGGTACGTAATTGTAAACTAAATAACCGCACAATATACTTCTTAAACTTTGACCAAAACATACTTGTAGCATAATTTGCCTTCTACTATCAGACCTAACAGGCGTTACAGTTACCTAATAATTCACATAACTGGTGCAGCTTACTAACCTGCACCACGAAGAACCGTCGTCCTAGTTGGCTGTTGGGGTTGAAGGTACAGCCGCGGTACAGCTCATAGCTGTACTGAGAGTCACTAACGGAGGCAGTGCTAAACGACTTCCTTGACATCGAGTCCGAATCTGGAAGTGAGTCAGGGCATTGCGACGTCAGAGGTGAAGGTATTTGTGTCGCATCAACGGCTCCTACCTTTGCTCCATATACCCTCTTTCCTGCCTCCGCAGCTTCTGCCCTCGCGGCATTTTTATTTGTCGCTTCTAAACCGTTAGGCCTAGCGTCTTGAAACGGTGTGACTTTTTATAGAATTGGATAACACGTGTTGTGTCAGAAACTGGAAAAAATCGGCCCAGCAGATGCGGTGCCTGATGTTTTTGAGACAAGGCCTATTTTAACATGTTAACTGGGGCAAATGCCCCCGCAGTCAGCAGAATTGCCCCCCCCCAGTCACAGAACTTTGCCCACCATGAAAAAATACATAAACATAAAACTATTCTCCAGAATTGCCCTTCAGTCACAAAATTTTGACACTTCTGGAAAAAAAATGACCAAAATTACAAACAAAATACTTTGATAGCTGTTGTATCTAAACCTAAAGGAATTAGAACCTGTAATATGAGTTTTTCAACTGAGATTAGCCAATTGTTCGGGTGACTGAGAACCTCCAAATCTGGACATTTTCCCTTCCCAAAAACGACCAGTTGCTGAGTACAACGCAAAACCGTTGGGCCAATTATTTGGGCATATTTTAAAAGGACAAATTTCGTGACGTTTCGCATACGTCAAAGAAGTTACTCCAATGCCCATTTTAACATGTTAACTTGGGGGGCAAATGCCCCCGCAATGAGTCATTTTGCCCCCCAGTCAAGACAAAATGTCTTGACTGGGGTGCAAAACAGCACCCTGATTAATCAATTTCATGTCATTTGTCACTTAATATGTATTAAAATAAAATAAACATAACTACTTATCTGTTAATGCATTCATGAAAATACAATGGAAACTCTTGTTTTTTCTCCTAAATGTAGCAGTGTGTGCCCCAGACAAAGAAAATATCTTTAAATTATTTCCGAAATTAATGATTAATATACTTTGAACAATACTCAACTCAGAATAGGGAATCGGAAGTTGTAGACCAAAATGCGACACCAAATTTGGAGTGATGGGGTTTGAAACCCAGTTGCTTTTTCCCCGCTCCTATAGCATTTATATAAAATCCTGCTAAGCTTGAGGTCCGTGCATCTTGGGAACGTGGCCCCCTGGGCCCCTCGGTTGCCGACGGCCATGGTTAGGACATGAGAATTTCCATAATGCTCACATATATTTTTTTCAGGAGTCACTGTTGTGCATGCGATTGATTATCCATCTCTTTCGCTCCTAAGACTCCTTGCGTTTCGAGAAGGTGAAATTTGTATGTTACTAAAAAATGCTTATGTGTACACACAAAAAGCGCCGTGCCGGGAGGGAGTGACGTTTTAGGCGGCTCCTTAAGTTTCGAGGGGATAGCGAAAAATCTTTGGCGCCGAAGCGTCAAAATGGCACAGCTGTTGGGCATCAAATTACCCACATTATTAAAAGGTTTGACGCGATCATCTCAGCTCAGTCACGCACGTCACGTCACGTACCTTATCTTCAAACAAATGTTTGTGGTCGCGCCGAAGCACAAAGTTGTCGGCGGAGAGATTGAACCTTTACAGGATTTCCTAAGACCATAAGTACTTACAATTAATTCAAATATCTCTTGATTTTAACCTGATGTAAGGTCAGTCAATTTCGTGACCTATTAAAAGTCCCAATGGGAAAAATATACAATGCTCCCTATTCAGAGAATTTGCATGTAGATCAAGTCATTATTTCGTAATGTCATGCTATTTTAGCTAATATTTGATGGACCCAGGTGCAATTGTTGCTCAGTGGGACCCACTGCAAGGGTCAACTGAAGGGCATCTGACGCACCAGGCAACCTGTTTGTCAAAAACTTGACGTAATAAAATCATAGGCTTAGGAACGCAGGGGGGCCGTGCTGGCTTGCCTCCTCACTTTGTCCATTTTGTAAACTAAAATTAACAACTTTACTTCGTTATAACATTTCAAAAAGGCGCACAGATTCACGAGACGAAAATAGATCAAATTTAAACATAGAAATCCCGAAGGGGGATGAGTTCCGATCAAGACGAGAAGCGAAGTTCGTGGCCCCCTCATTTCGTCGTCACCTCATGATAAAGATAATGAACAGTGGCGAAGTCGGCATCCACTGTGCCTTTGTCTCGTCCGAGGCCGCAGGCACCCCATATGATGATCCACACGGTACAAAATTCCCTATTCTGAGGTCAAATTTTTGAATTACCTAAAACCGGTTTCACCATAATATGATCTTAAGGTCTTATGAGACAAACACGATGGCTAAAAATTCAGCTCTCCATGTTCAAACCGATATAAAAGAGTTATTTCGAAAAACTTTGTTTTCAGAAAATTGCCATCGTGACATTGTGACTCTAAAGCCTAAATATTGAACTGAGCTTAACCTTGAGGCACCAAGTGGCATTTGCATGTTTCATGAGCTGTCGATCATGTTCCGTATTGTTTCATAGCTTATATCAGGTCCCGAGATATTGGGGTTCTGGAGGCAAAATCCTATGCTGGAAAATTCAATCTTTGATGACTGTGGTGACCTGAGTTTTTGACTGAGCCCCCAAAACGACTCAATAGTTTCGGCATGATTTGTGGCTACTATCGAAACATTATGAGTATTTATTTTCCGTCTACTCTCCATTTAAGAGAACGAGTTAGAAGGGCGTTTTACGACGCCTCCGCCACGGTGAAGGTGGCGCCGACACCTGCAGGCGCTTGTTAAATGCTTTTTCTTTCTCGCAAAGGTTAACTATGAATGTTTTGACTTTGATTTTCAAAAATTAAGAGACCAGCCCTCGGAATGGTTGGACCAGAGACTCCGGAGCGAATTGGCCAGAGCCCGATTGCTACCTCGATTCGCATTTTTTCCCCATTTTGGTTTGGGCCAGTTTATTATTGGGAAAAAGCTAAAACAAGTCTGTGAAAAACATGACCTGATCGAGGACAGGTCAAGGTCAATAAAGGTCGCCATTCACAAGGAACAAAATGTCTCTACAAGCATTGGTGTCGTTTTCTATAGGCCTGGTAGGGCCAAAGCCCTACCAATAATTTCACATTTTAACATAAGGCCTATGGCGGTGCATGGTAAGAATGGATTTAGAATATCTAAAGTTATCATTGGAGCCCTGCCAATCATTTTCAGAAGACATCCCCCCTGTCTACAAGTCAAAACACAATGGTAAACATTCACAATTGCTCTATATTGATTCGGTAAAAAAGCTATGGAAGAAAATGACGCATGACTTCTGGGTTCCTGCGAACCTCGTTGAAGGTCGCAGGTCAACAATGTCCTACGAATCTTTATATTAGCCGTTTCAGCGATGGATTTATTTGCGCGAAATGTTTTAAAATATTTTTTAAATGTTACCAAAAATGTTTTAGTGTGGCCGTTTCACGAGGGACTAATTCGCGAGAAATGTTTTAACCCCCGCCCTATGGTTCCCGTAAAGAGCATTTTGTTTCTCGCAAATTCGTCCATTAGTGAAAACGGCTACTACTAAGACATTTAAAAAAACATTTCCGCGCCAAATTAATCGATCGGAAAATTGGCTATTTACTATTTAGCAAAAAGGTTCGTGAGTTCTGGTGAAATTTTGCACATTTACCATTTCCGTGATTAATAGGTATGCACTTTCATGTTTTCAAATGGGAACTTATAATTGGTTGGTCTCAAGAATCGTCTTCATTTACTTCTAGAGTCGCCGGACATAAATCATACGAAATAGGCAACATTGTATGTATTTATAACCTGATAAGATCCTGTGAGTTTCCAACTGAAAAAAAATCTGGCTGCGGCAGCCTGCATTATTTTCCCAGTCTCTGGTGGATCACTAGACTGACCCTATGCTAGTGAACTGACCTATAGGGACCCGAGGGTCTGTAACATTGATTTGGATTAGGCAATTGATAGGCAAATTTGTTGCCAAAAATCGCCGTCGCGAACATATCTCGTTTTCGCGCTATTCCGAAAAAATAGAAGGGTAGCCTTCCATCTCTTCCCGCCCCCTAGGTGTTGTTGCGAGTTCAAGTCTGCCACACAGATTATCCTCCCCCTTCAAAGCCTAAAAACTGGCGGGAAATCATTTATTATGTATACCTAAAGAATTAGAATAACAAAACCGTTGATTTCCTTCGGTCTTTACATGTCTTGCATGCACAAATTGCTACAACCTGGGGGCCCTCACGAGTTGGATCAAAATTGCCACAACCATGGGATAGTTCAGCAAAAACGTTAACATTTCATTTCGTGTTAATTGTTAAGCATTAACGCGGGCTTATGAAATTGTGTTTTCTAATTAGAAAGGTTAATTGTTGTCCCTTCCAGTCGTGTTAGGAATCTGCTCGATGCCAACACGATCAAACCTGGGAATTTCCATCTGAGTCTTGCTTACGTCTTTTTTTGCCTTGGTCGTGTTATGTTTGGATCTCATCTTGCCCCCCCCCAGTGGTTTTCCCTTAAAATAGGCCCTGTTTTGGGAGGGTGTATTCTGATGTTTTTGGGAGGGTGCTACGAATGTCGTTGTGCGGCGCATACATTACTTACTTCGTAGTTTACGGTGCAATCACATGCGTCAGAAACGATGTCCACTGCTTTAAAACATCAATACAAAACTTTGAATTGATACATATTTTGGGGCAGAGGCGCACTCAGGTAGATACATACATCAAATGGGATGGCGATAACCCTTCGTCAAATAAAGTCTAACTTCAAATTAGTAAGATGATAAAAAGCGTTACGTACATGGTGCCCCCACACGATGTTTACCTGGATCCGCCTATGTGCGATATATTACATAATACCTACATTGCATCAAATTACAGCAAAAATAAAATAAAAACATATCTGACGTTCAAATCGTCCCAAACAATCACGAAGAGCTCATATTTGTTGTCAGAACCCCCCCCCCCATTGTACATCCCCTGAATACGCATTCCTTTTTTTATCATTTTGGCACTTGTCCGTTTTCATATATTGAAACCAGTACATTGGAAAGCTCAAAAAACTTTTGGGTTATCAAAATTGGTTCAACCGAATGGCCGTTAATGACTTGGAAAAATACAAAAATCGTATTTTTTGTCCCCTACCGTGTGTGTGTGTTGTGTGTGTGTGGGGGGGGGGCAAATCCAGTGACTTTTCCAAAAGTTGTGACGGGTGGGCATTAAAAGATAGCCATCAGGAATTTTTTGTGACCGAGGTCTGCAACTCTTCAGCCCGTCTGCAACTGTACGCAGAGGTGTCGCCGATAATTTTTGAGTGGCGGGTCGGCTCAAATTGCGAAAAAAAAACGGACCCAATTTACTGCATGTGTTTAAGCCCTTGCAGCATTTTTGATGTACATGTTCCTGTTAAAGTATAGGTAGTAGGTACATGTTATTTAGCGCCAACAAGTCGCGCGAAATTTTTACGTGTTTGCTTGAAAACCACATAAATATAGGCGGTGAGCCTTGTGGAGGATAATAAGCTTAACATGTTGTTTATTTAATTCAGCGTTATTACGAAACGAACACGATGACGATGGCTTCGTTATGACGCCACGAGGCGGCACGACAATTTTGATTTAAGGTCATGGAAAATGAAATGTTTGTATTGATGAAATCAGACCGTGAGCGGAGCCAAGCCTCGTGTAGCCCTTTTTCCTGGTTGCACATCTCGGTATGATGTAAAATATTGAAATGAAGGTAGTTTTGCATATACATACGGATAGTAAATCACGCTGACCGGTGGCAGTCAGCGCTCAATAGAGCATATTTATTACAATAACTGTATACATATGCATAGGCGTAGAAACTTGGGGCATGGGCTGGGCTAGGGCCCCCTCACAAGAGCGGCGCAACCTTCCGAAAGTAGGGGGGGGGGCAGATGCATTTCAAAGTCGATTATTTCCATGCAACGTCCATAGGCGTAATGATAAAATCCGAAAATGTTGGTGGGACTCGCCGCTCTTGCCCCTAACTTTTCGGCCATTTTTTGTTGCTAAAACATGTTCTTATATTTGGTGAGAAAAGTTTTTGATGGCAAAGGTTCGGCAAGACGAGAAGAGCCCAAATCTGCAGAAAAATATAGTCCGTAGGAGGTTGGGTTTCTCTCAAGAAGTTTCTCTGCCCAAACCCCACACACTTTTTGTGACGTTCTTACGTTCCTGGGTATATGTACCGAACTCACTGGCGAACTGTAACAAACAATTAGTAACAGTGCAAATTGTTCGAAAGCAGCAAGAGGCAGAACGACGTTTCCGCACATAAATGGTCCCTGTGTATCTGGAGGAGCCTGAAGGGAAGATGGCTTTGCGAGATAGCCCTGGCCTGGTCCACACTACGAGTATAAAAGCCACACTCGTATATAAGCTGTTCGGTCCAGCAAATTTGGCACCGCTGGAGCAGCTTCCGGGTGCCGATGTCCGCGTCATTGCGTTTGTGTCGCCTTTTGGGAACTCGGCACACTAGCTTAACATGTAGCCCGCCTGAAAGTTAATATTTTATGAATGGAGTTGTTCATGGGGCCAGTAATTACCGCCATAGAGAGCTCTGCCAGGCACTTAATGTAATAATCTTTTATTTTTTTCAAAATTTATATAAGTAATTGCAAAACTTTTGTCCTGTCGCGAAGCGGGCCAAAATTTTCCATTTTTTTACTGTGGTTAGCAATATTTTGACTGCTGCAAAGACAATTTTTACGATAAATTTGCACATTTTCGACCTTTCTTCTTCGGGGGAGGGGGAATCATAGTCTTAGGACCTTTGGGGATGCATGGCCCTGTGCCAATCTTCCCGGATACGCCCCTGTCCACTGCCCCCATTTTTTGTTGTTGAAAAAATGGCGTTCAAAAAGTTAACTTGGCGAATCAAACGGTGCTCGTCCCATCGAAATTGGCTAAGCGGCTCTCGAGATCTCTGGAGGGAGGAAGGGGGCAGAATCTGCCTCTCCCCGCAGGTTTGCGTAATTCTGGCCGCCCGCAGGGAATGGGGTTGACGACTGTTGAAAAGGTGAGAGGAAGAGCCCTACACAGTCTTATGACGAAGGACATCACACCGCAAATACTGGAAAAGTGTTCAAGGCTCCTAAAATTCTGGGTTTATCATCACCTTTGTCCAAATCACATCGGAATAATATACAAATCCGTCCATGAACAAAAAATAATAAAGTTATGCAATTCCGAAAGCTCATCGCACGTCCGCTTCCCTCTTGGAGCAGTATCGGATGTATAGTGTGGTTCGAGCACTCACCTCTGGGCGTCCGAACGGTGGACAGTCTCCCACTCAGCGGAGTGTGCCTATCCATGGTGCTGAGACTCACACCAGGACCTCTCGGTCCAGAGTCTGACCTCGCAGTCAGATCCGTCCTTGGAGTCTGACTGCCTCGCAGCAGCTCCGTCCGTGGAGTCTGACCCTGCACAGAGCTCCGTCCGTGGAGTCTGACCCAGCCCCGCCCCCGCTCGCAGCAGCTCCGTACCGTGGAGTCTGACCCTTTCGCAGCAGCTGCGTCCGGGAGTCCTGACCTCGCAGCAGCTCCGCCGCGTGGAGTCTGACCTCGCAGAAGCTCCGTCCGTGGAGTCATGACTCTCGCAAGCAGCTTTCCGGTCCGTGGGAGTCACCTGACCCTAGGCAAGCAGCTCCGTCCGTGGAGTCTGACCCTCGCAGCAGCTCCGTCCGTGGAGTCTGACCCTCGCAGCAGCTCCGTCCGTGGAGTCTGACTGTCGCAGCAGCTCCGTTCGTGCCGGCCGGCCGGCCAACTCTGCAGCCCCAGTCTTCTCCCGGGCTACCCTGAACCACTCGGAACCGGCGAGGCTAAAAAGGGATTCATCAGGACAGCATCAGGCCCGGACTGGCTCACTGAGTCGCTAAGCGGCCTACTGGTCATCTGATCCCCGGATACACGACATATGTCTTGACCCGTGTTGTGTGATGATAATTATAAATTTCATCAAGCTGGATCGACGGTTCTACTATCCACGGTATCTTCATAAAATAACAGAGGGAAAATAAACTGACCTTTCCCAGAAGTATCCGACAGTAGCTTCCAATATAACATCCCAATATTTATTGCGATACGTATGGCAAACTGACGTTCTTCAGGTAGGTGCACTGTTCTGCAGTGTGACGCAGCCCCGTGTAAAATGACGGTGCGTGCCGGTTGATACCTCACCGGCCATAATTACATCACAAGCTCAATACGCCGCCTGCGAGAGTAATTATTGACCGTCACGTGATCAGTAATACCGAGAACCAGCAGATGAACTCGTCAGCCGTTTATTTGCATAAATAAACGAGATGAGTCGCTTTTACGTCCACAATTACTGAAAGGTCTCAGTTTGGCTTATTCAAGATTCACACAACCATGATAGTCCCGATCTTGGTGAATAGAGCGTCCATTGTCATGATATGAAAACCGAAGTTTCTAATTAAGAAGAAAATAAATAATACCTATCCCACGAGGGACAAATCTAAATACTAAATGGTTACGAAGTGTGCACCGTGACTCACCTATTATGCGGTGCCTTTCGTTGTGTAAATACACAATAAACACACAATCATATGTATTATGTAAGATTGATGCAGGTCAACTCGCACAAATAGGAAATAATGATGCTTGCTTATACTTATTTGCCGGGCATTCGAGAGGCAACTATATGCATTCGGCTGCTTCTTGTGAACATACGTATGCGTATGAGACGTAAGAGTACATCACTGCATTTATAGTGAAACTACCATAATAAACGTGGTACATAAGAAACGTGAGAACATCCCAATTACAACATATGATATGAGATTAACAATAATTTGTTACATGCGTCATGCATATTGCAAACACTCGAGAGTAAACTTGCTATAGCGACGCTACAACTGATATAACATTCACGAGTCATGTTGTGAAATTTCTTACAGGAAGCTTCACCCACAAGGTAAGTCGGTATATATTTTATCCCAGGCAAATAGAGGCGTGTCGTACTTTAAAACAGTCTCAGGGTATCAAGCTCATCATATGTGTTCAGACCGTTCTCTCCGACCATCAGTAATGTACACAAAGACGGTGCGAGGAGCTACGTTACCTCATACGATCAACGGAACAGAAGCTTAGGTACTCGCTACTGTCAGTGATGGCAAGCAGCATAAGTCACGACACAGGTGAGGTATGGTCGCTGATATCGTTTGCGCTGATAAATGGATGGTCGAGGTGGGCCAAATGCTAACTTCTATAGATTATCATGAGTTCCGATTCCATTTCAGCCATGCAGATGCCAACCATTAGGTCTAAATTGTTAAACAAATGAAATAGGATTGGTTAAAGTCTGACAAAAGATTGGTGAGAAGGCAAAGCCGGGAAAGTTGGGCCTGGGGGCAGTGGCCGACCACCGTTCTAATAGAAAATTCCATCCGTAAGTGCGCCTGCATCCAATTGTGAGTAGCGTCAGCTGACGGCAGTGGCCCCACCGTTTAATGGAAAACTCCACCCGTGCACCTCATCCAATTACAATAGCGTCAGCTGACGGTTGGTCAGTTGCAGTTCAGACGCTTCCATATACGTAGTGGTGAGTAGAAATCGTAATAAGTTTTTAGGTTCTTATAATAAATAAAAACAAATTATTTTGGTCATTTTCGCTGCTTGGGTAAGCCTATGATGGCGATTAAAGACAATACGTGGTCCTTACGCCTTGTTTAAGCCGGTTGCTGCTATATCATCCGAAAGAGGCACTGTCCCTTTAAGGCGGATAATATGCACCCTTGCTATGCATGCGCTTCTTCTTAGAGTACGCGTCTACACTCTCAATGGAATTCATCCAGTACGCAGCGTTCTTACGAGAGATCATCTTCCCGAAGAGGGCACCTATCTTATCGCTGGTTGGCGGCCTTTCCACCACCGCAGCTGCCTGACGGACCTTCTCGTGACTCTTGACTGAATCCCCTTCACGCGACGATGTCTCTTTCGCAGCAGCGAGCGCGTTCTCTGCTCGAATGGCCCAGGCCCAGCGCGAGGTAACCTTCTCCAGCGGTGGCAGCTGAATGACGAGCTCCTCGTCTGGCTCCTGCGTCCACCGGAGGGGTCTCCCCGTACCACCGAGCAGGGTGAGTCTCCCGGGGCCCGGCTGCAGCTGCAGACTACCCAGCGTCAGCCGCCCACCAGCCGGCCACTTCAGCAGCAGGACGTAGACGTGCTCCTCGCGGCGCGTGTACCACACTCCGGGCGCGCGGGAGTCGTTCTGGTGCACCCAGGGCCGCGTCGAGTAGATGGCCTCTCCGTTGATGCCGAGCCACTCGCCCATCTGCCGGAGACGCTCCTCGAAGATGGGCACGATGCGGCCGTCGTGCGTGGGTCCGACGTTGAGCAGCATGTTGCCGCCGCAGCTGACCGTCTCCACCAGCTCCTGCGTCAGCTCCTCCATCGAGCGGATGTCGGCGAGGGAGACGTCGCGTCGGAACCCCCACGAGCCGCGGTCCACTGTCAAACAGTTCTCCCACTTGCGCGGCTGCAGCACGCCCGGGTTGAAGTGGTCGTGACAGGTGAGGAAGTCGCCATGGCGACAGCCGGCGTCGCGACCCCAGCGGTCGTTGGTCACCACGCGGTCGCGCACAGGAGAGTCGTTGTAGAGCCAGGCGATGAACTCCTTGCTGCCCCAGTAGTCAGAGCTCCGGCGCCCGAATAGCTGCCGTCGCCAGATGACGTCAGGGCTTGTAGCTGTTGACCGAGCTCGACAGCTCGGGGATCGTCTTGGGCCGCCGGGAACGTCACCCTGCGGCTTGAAAGTTGTCTTGCCTGCGTCCGCTAGCCAGTGTGGGTTGAAGAACTCGAACAGCGAGTGGTACACGCCGAAGTGGATGTCGGTGCGGTTGCGGACGGCGGCAGCTAGGTCTCCCACAAGATCACGTTTAGGTCCGATGTCGACGGCGTTCCAGTTCCAGGCGTACTTGCTCGGCCACAGAGTGAAGCCCTCGTGGTGTTTGGTGGTGAGCACCAAATACTTGGCACCAGCCGCCTTGAACAGCTCCGCCCACTGGTCTGGGTCGAAGAACTCGGCGGTGAACTGCGGTGCAAAGTCTGCGTAGGTGAAGTCGGGGCGGTAGTTTCGCTTCATGAAGCGGACGTGTGCAGGGTCCCCGCCATGCCACTGCGCCCAGAACCAGGCGTCGCCGAAACTGGGCACCGAGTAGACGCCCCAGTGAAGGAAGATGCCGAACTTGGCCTGGTCGTACCAGGTCGGCAGCGGCCGGGTATCCAGGGAGTCCCAGGTGGGCTGGTAACGACCGAGGACACCACTCCGCAGCAGGCAGGCCGCCAGACTCAGCAGCACCGACAGGTGCCGCAGCATGGTGACGGATACTGCTCTGTGGTGACGTGTCACCGGTGGGCGAGACAGCCGACCCAACGGTGTCTGATCGTCAGCGGTGGGCGAGACAGCGACCCAACGGTGTCTGAACGTCAAGTGTGGGCGAGACAGCCGACCCAACGGTGTCTGAACACGCAACTGTGGGCGAGACAGCCGACCCAACGGTGTCTGGATCGTCAGCGGTGGGCGAGACCAGCCGACCCAACGAGTGTCTGAAACGCCAGCTGGGGCGGAGACAGCCGACCAACGGTGTCTGACTCGTCAGCTGTGGGCGCAGACCGCCGACCCAACGTGTCTGATCGTCAGCGGTGGGCGGACAGCGACCCAACGGTGTCTGAACGCCTGCTCAAACCGAATGTCTGAATCAGCTCGCGCAACTTCTCGTCACCCATGAGTTCTGGATGACTTTTCCACTGTCGTTCCGCGCCTGTCGCTGTCTCCACTGCACACTATCCACTACTGAGCACCGCAGAGCCTGGGAGCTCGGCTGTCTGTCGACAAACACGTGACAGTGTGCACGGTCCATGCACCCGTGCACAGACCGCCGCCCGGGCAACTGGCCCACAACAAACCAGCCGCGCCGGCCGCGTCCTGGCACCCCTGCAACGCGATCGATTCACCGACCATGGTGCTGCCTGGGTGACGACTGAGAGCTCACATAACAGCTCACACCACAGCTCACATAACAGCTCACACCACAATTAACTGAGGTGTAGCGGTAAAGGATAGCTTCTCATGTTGTCAGGTACTGTCATATTTCCGGCTGACGTTATATATATAAAGACATAAAGACATAAAGAAGGTGCAACAAGAGCCTCCAGGGCCCATACGAGGTTGCACATATCCCCCCCCAAACCCCAACAGTCTCACCCTCCAGTCCACCACACCTACCTAAAACAAGTCTAATCCCACGAGTACTTATGAACTAATCCCTTCTCTGTAAGTAATTATCTAATCTAATTTTGGAAGGAGGCCAAGTGACACTGCAGTACGGAATCCCCGTAGCTTTTCCAATGTCCTACCACCCTTACTGCTAAAAACATGAAAAAATGACTGGACGAGACTAGTTCTCAAACGTTGTTTCCATTACGCATTTATGCTTGATGACGCTCTACTGACGATTTTCCCTACTCGAATTCAAACATTCCCTTTAAATATCCTCAGAATGCTGACCATTCACACAAATTTGGATTACTCAAATAAAATCTCCTCTAGCCGTTCTTAATATCAGTGAAAACATACCCAATTTCCTTAATCTTGCTTCATAAGGCATACTAACGAGACAATTACATTTTGTTGCCCTTATCTCTGAACTCTTTCTAACAACCAACAATCTGTTCTCCCTATGTTGGGACCAGCTTGCACGCAATACTCTAGCATTGGTCTAACATATGCACAATACAGTTTTGTTATTACCTCTTCACTTTGTAGTAACATTTCTGTTATAGCCCCAGCATTCCTACAGCGCTTTTTTCCTAATTCTACTTGGACCTGATCGACGTGAAGCTCCGCTGTTTAGCCCACGACCTCCTAAATCTCGTTTCCTTTTCAATCTGCTCAGTTTCTGCCCGACCCATTTCATACTCGTGCTACTGCTAGACTCGTCCAGCGTGCATGATCTTACATTACTCAAATTGAACTTTCATCGCCATGCTTCCAGCCACTCAACTAGCTGTGTTCCAGGTCAGCTTGAAAAACATCCTGATCAATGTCTTCCTCTAATAATCCTGAAACAACTTTTAGAATACTGCAAATCTTTCAATACTTTGCGTCTAAACTCTTCTCATTGTATTCACATATATTTAAACAGCAACGTTGGCCCAGGACGAGCCCATGTGCGACTCCTGAGAACCTCCTTCCGATTGTGATTGCACCCATTTTAATATAACCCTTTGCTGCGTCCTGATTAGCCACGACTCTAGAATCCAATCAGAATCTGCCCAGATCCCCGATCCATGATTTTAACTGCATCCCTATTTTTAGGGGGACTGTTGCAAAAGCTTTACTGAATCAATGAAAGATGACACGAGCGGCACCGCGTGATCAAAGCTCCCTCTGTTACAACTCAAAAGAAGTCCAGAAGATTAAGTTAAAAAAGAACAGCCTTTCCTAAGCCATCTGAGCATCATTGATGAGTTCGTTTTGCTCCAGAATTCAACAATCTTATCTTTAAATGATTTGCGCAGACTAAGAGGTCAAGACTAACCGACTGTAGTTTTCCTTCTTTACTTTTATCTCCCTTTCTTCTATGAATAGCGAACAAACATTTGCTCTTTTCAATCAAAGTGGAAATTTCATCTCTGAAGAGGGATTTTGTGAAAATATTATGGCTAATGGAACTGATAACCTCTCCTTTCGCTTCCCTTAAAACCTAGCATGAATTTCATCCCCACGGCCTTCTGCCTTGTTTGGTCCTTGACTTCTTTAGATATTCCAGAATCAAGTTCACTACTTATGCTACCTACTTCCTATAGTGGCTCGGTCTAATATATAATATATATATATATATATAAATATATATAATAATATTATATATAGTAATATTATATATATATTATAGATATTGTGCATTAAGACAGATAGACAAAATCTTTCACAAAATGTTCCGTTTGGTCGATTAATACTTCTTTGTTGCAATTTCCAGCAGTGCATATTATATCGTTATCAATAAATGTTGCTAAAACAGCTAAAATGCATTTTAGAAAGACACAAATGGTTAGTTCAGACGGAGTGAGTGAGAACGCGAAGCTTTCGAACGAGCGACGAGCGTAGTCTTACAGATGGGCCAAAATCCGTCTTCATCTTGCTTGCTTGCTTGCTTGCATGGGTTTCAGGTATAACTCATGTTTCACTGCACTGATTATGCAAAGGTATACACCAACACTAATAATTTTGTTAAAAATAAACACATGGTATTGGCTACGTAAAAATATTTAACACAACAAAATAAGCTGTAACCATACATAAATACATATAAATAAATGCCGACTGTGATAAGCTCGTGCGTCGGCTTCGAATTCACCTCCACAGCGAGAATCAGAAATACAAATAACTGGGAGCAACACAGAAAGGTGCTGACATATGTAATTATTTACTATTGCAGCAAACAACATGTCTTAGCCTTGCCGGACACTAATGCAATAACTCGCTCCGTCTGCTTCATGCCATGCTTACTAGTTTTACTCCAACTTTTTGGTGAAGCAAAACATAACAAAAACAACTACCAATCTACTTTTTTTGCTTGGGAGGGGGAATTGCATATGCCCCCCCCCTCACCCTGGATCCGCCCTTAAGTAGATTGTATTATACCCAAATCGTGCAGGCAATCATCTGTGTCCCTCTGTGTAGGGTCTTGAATTGGGACTTAGGCACACTAAGTGCATTTCGTACATTCCAATGTCAAAAGTTGATAGACGAGCGAAGACGGCCCAGACCGTGGGACGCGGCTGCGAGATCTGTGACTTGCCTGGGAGACGCAAAATGTGCTATGCTTCAGTCTTTAGAAAGCATATTAGGGACTTAAAAGCAAACAAACGCATTGCGGCCAATGTAATTCCTCATCATATTATGTTCCCTATCCGCCCAGCAACGACTCGGTTCGGCAGCATACACCAGTAACACATTCCAAACATGACAACACATTATCTATCTAGAACACCAATAAATATCTGCATTCCTCACACTCGCCCAGCCCACCCAGCCCAGCCTCATCCAAACATTGATGATGTCCTCGTGCCCTGTGGAGTGGAGGTCACATTTTGTACCCTTCAGTAGCCTTTTTCATAAAGATCTACACACCGGTTGTATGTGTAGTTTGTAGGTTTGTAGTAGGCACATATATGTTATATGACATGTAGTTATATTCACATATTATAATATTATAGAAACATGTCAGATGCAGGCACATTTACAATTATACTTACGCGGCGTGTGTAATTCTTTCAGAAACGTAGTCGTAGATAATGTGTAAGTTGTACAATCGGAATCAACAACCTACACATACAACCGGTGAGTAAATATCTTTATGAAAAAGGCTACTGGCTGGGTATAACTGCAGCTGCACTGCAGCAGTTCACCAGTTCCCTGCCGCACCTCTGTCAGCATGCAGAGGCCACAGCACCTCCAGCTGCAGCTGCAGGAGCGGCATGCACAGCAGCTTCCACTGCTGCTGCTGCTACTTCTCTCCACTCTCTTCTGCGTCCCTGCTGAGTCGTCGGAGAGTCCCGTCTGTCACGATCACCTGGACATCACGAGGGTCTTCGGCGAGCAGTGGCTGCTTCCCAACTGCGGTGGCCTGGCCACCTGTACAGGATTTGGGCCACGGATCGAATACTACCCGTGTCCCGATCCCGTGGCCTATGGCTGTCAGCAGTTGGACGAGGGCGACCCTACTGCCAACTACCCTCGCTGCTGCCCCAGGCTGGCCTGCCCTGGCTGTTACTCCGACAAGCTGTACCGCTACTTCNTGTCATTTCGGCCATCGCAGAACACAGCGTTGCAGTGCGAAGCGCGAACGCCAAAGCGATGACGCTAATGCAACAACATAGCATTGGTAACGTCAATAAGGGTCATTTTAGAAAGCTTTCGTTAACAACCGCTAGATGGCAGGAGAAGCGACTATTTGTTTGCTATCTAAATGGATACGAATAACTGGCTAGCCTGACGAAGTTCATCGTTGGGTAGAGACTCACATTTTGGGCATAGCTGTAGGAATATGTTGTACCACTTTGCACTGATCTCATGATGTGTTTACCCACACAGTGCCAAATGTGCAATTTTTTTCGATTTAAGCGTCATCTTCTTTGGCCGGGGGCCGACGGAAATATTTCGATATTATTTTTTCGTTCATCTCATCAAATTCAGCGTCCAAAAACACGTCATGAAAGCCGGTGAGAGCTTGCAAATTAAATAATTCTTAAAAAATGGGACAGCCTACGTATACAGTAATCTTACGCGAGTTCCTTCGAATCTGATTGGCTGAGCCATTCGATTCTTTCATTTTACGTTGCAGAGTACGTATATAGTTTTGATAAACTTAATAATGTACGTCCTTCTGTCCTGAATTCGCGCGATGCATGGCTATTTTTGACAATATGAAAAGAAGTTGTATTTAAAAATATAATAACATTGTTTATGAAAAACATTCCAATGTGAACTATTTCCTTTAAAGTGAGTGTGCCTACTCCACATTGGTCATGTGAGTTGTTGCACTAGTCTGTAGAACATTATTTATCTCTGAATTTAAGCCATGTAACTTCATTTTCCCCAGAATCTTTAGTTGCTCGAGATATCCAAAGCGCCAAATCACATATCTGGCAGAAGTTTAATTATCAATAGTCGCGCAGAGAGCTTTCGCGACATAGAGCATTGCTCTTAAATTAACACGTAGACATTATTGTTAGCTCTGGCAGTGCGCCATTATAGGTACATTTTTCGCTACTCTGTTTATAGTGGACGATCTTTTTTGAGTTTGAAACAAACAATGCAAAACAGAAATAAGTAAAATTCAACTAAAGGGGCTCAGACGGGAATTTTATCGTTAACCAATAATCAGAAGCCAGTATTCTTAGCCGAATCAAAAATATGTATTGACATTTACAAAAGAGTGGCACACTCCCTTTAACGCGATTACATGATCATAAGCGATATTACAAACACAACGGTCTTATACGATTGCATAATGTCACTACAATGCCCATTGCCCAATGCCCAGGATCGCTACGACCCACCACTCACGTGGGCCTCATCATGGCAAAACTTAAGGGAATTATTGCGCATTGCCGAGGGACCGGACTGGGGGAGGCTCCTACTTTCAGTACATCCCCCTCGGCTCCCTTGAAACATATTACGGATTTCAGAATTTATGTCTCGACAGGACTGAGGTCAGGACCACGTTATTTTGGTCAAGTCCATATAGCCCTTACGAAATCGTCGAGTGCGTCCCTGCCATAGGTATAAGCCGCGATCGTGTGGAGGTCTGGAATCTCTCGGTTTTCCCACGCAACACCAACATCTGCGATTGGGGAAAACAATGGAACCAAGCCGTTTCCCAAGTTGGGATTTGTGCGGGATTTCCCAATCATAGCCCACTGATGAGGATTCAGACAGGTTGGTAAATCCCAACTTACCCCAATCGCCACCCAGTCTGATCCGGAAATGCCTGGGAAAGCCTAAATGTGCCCATCCCGGTTGGGAGAAGGTGGGATTTCCATAGCTCTTTCCAAGTTGTCCCAATCTGTACCTAACCAAATTGCTGGCTGGGTATGTGCTCACCGATGACTGACCTGCCTCCGATCGATATTGTTTTGTACGGCTCGGGGCGAAGTGGCATTGCATGGCTAGCCGCGAAGCACACAGCCACGGGCCGAAGCCGCTCGCCGCCGAAAACCCCGTTACAAATACATATTTTGAATCCATGTGTATTACTTTTCATTGCATGTTCAGTAGTAACCAAGCCAATTCAAAAGCACCCTGTGAATAAATAAGTTCAGAAAAATAACGCTGAGCGATCCTGTACCGAAAGAGCACCGAAACACGCAAACACAAAACACATATCCTGTACACAAAACTTACAAACACACCTATATATGTATTTACGTGTTGCCATCACCAATAGAAGAAATCACGCCTCTTTGTCTCAGGGCCTTCTTGTTCAGGAGTCAGTATCATCAGCGGGAGGTGATGTTAACCAATATCTTTTAGCTTCTTTCTTCTCTTTTCTTCTTGGTTTTCTTATTTAGTGTTTTTTTAAGTCCTGAAGTCGCCGGGGCCACCGGAAACGGCTGAAAGCACGTTGAGAACGTAAGTTAAAAAGACAGTTGATTGGGCTCAATGAAAGACGAGTAGCTATAAGGCCTTTACTAAAATAAAATCATTGGATTCAGACGGAGTGAGTGAGAACGCGAAGCGTTCGAACGAATGTAGTCTTATAGATGGGCCAAAATTCGTCTTCATCTTGCTTGCTTGCTTGCGGTCATGGGTCATGAGATAACTCCAACCAGTTCCCACTAAACAAATATAAATTTGTATCATTGCCTTTGGAATCACTGGCTGGTAACTTTTGGCTGGTTAATGTCTTGTCTGTTAGTTTACTATCATCAGAAACAATGGATATATTTTTAAGAAAGTCGATTTAGGAAATAATCATTTAATCACTAAATTGGAACATTTTTTACAATACAATAACATAAAAAGTTATTCGTTGCATGACAATCAAACACAATACAAGGGAGTATTAAACTATTTGTTACCCTTTTCTCGAAATAATACTCACTCAAACTGTTTTGCCGTTTGAACTTGACGACTAGCTAAATTTCGACTCGATCTTTATAAATTGAGACCAGTCTAGACCAAAAACATGTGTGATGAAAATGAAATGTATGGCTGTTGTTAGCGTATGCCCGGATATAATGAATTGCTGTTTTTTAGCGTATGACACTCCTTCCTACCAACCGACCAAAGTCACCTGATTGGCTCATCAGCTGAGTGAGGGCAGCCGTGAGTGCCGCAGCTTGGCGAACTCACCACAGGTGCCGTTGTCACATAGCAGGCCAGTCGCACAGTTAGGATTTTCCAGGTCCAGGCACGGGCACCCTTCTTTGCTCTTGATCATTTGATCAGTCGAGCACTGGCGACAAAGGACACATGCCGATTCAGCCAACATTCAGCGGATCAACCCGCTGAAACAGTGGCTCACGCAATATCCTGTTACCACCATTTGTGGTCCAGAAGTCAGGACCATACCTACACATTTGCGGAACATCCTTTACAGAGATGGAGCACGATATTCCCGCACGGAAATAGCCTACCCAAGAACGCATAATTTATATCACTCTTTGAAGAGCTCTGTCTGGCGTATGCATCTCTGAGTGTCTCACGCGCATGAGGTCTGAGGCACTGCCTGCACCAATCTATAGTTATCTGAAAATTGCCAGACACTCATCAAAGAAGGCACCTTGATGAATTCCGAAATGTATGTTTCCAACGATTATGCTTAATGTATTATTCTTTAGAATTCTAAGACACAAGGAGGCAGTCTAACTTTACTTCAACCCGAGAGAAGAAAAAAATGAAAGCCATATATCTAACTATATATGCTCAGCCATTGGAAAACGATTAACTGGGAGGATGCATACAGTTTTCGGAAAATAATCAGCATGCTTTCAGTTCTGTGGCTTTAATTTGTACGGCAATACATTATACACAGTAACTCACGCAGATCCCGACATGACAACTCCCGGACTGGCACTGGGGATCCTCGGAGCACGAGCAGTCGTCGGTGCGTCCGCTGGTCAGCTCACACGTGGAGTACACCTGTGATGTCATAAGACCAACATCTGTCAGACACACGAACAGAGCACTAGCCGACACACCTCGCCACCTATGGCGTTATCAGAGCGGGATGACGTCACCGGACCAACAACTGCCGCCACTGGCTTGGACAAGACATACACGACAACGGCGCCACAGAACCTGAATATGACAGTGGATTATGATTATGAATGTACCAGCGAGATCATCATCACATACTGAACAATACCATCCAGCATTGATCATGTCTGCTGAACGACAGGCCTGTAATCCCACAAACCAAGCCCGAGCTTGAACTAGAGGTGAGTGCCCGAAACCTAAGGAAAAGTAACACGAACAAGTACGTACCTCGATGCCGTTGTCACACCCACAGTCATCTTCGCCCTGGTGGTAATGTGTGTGCTTATGTTGGTGGCTATGTTGGTGGTCATGATCGTGATAGTGATTCACCACCGGCACCTCCGGCACCTCCGGCACCTCCGGAGGTGCCGGAGGTGCCGGACCACCGGCACGGACCACCGGCACCACCGGCACCACCGGCACCTCCGGCACCACCGGCACCACCGGCCTGTCCTGCTGGTGATGGTGAATTGACACACGAACACCTGGCTTAATGACACCTGGCCCCTCGGGTAGCTTGCGTCCCAGGCCTTAAACGAGGCTGGCCGCGCTGTCTTGGTTCTCTGCCCCGTTTGAATGCTTCAGCTGCCATCAGCAGCAGGCCCAGCGCAGCCACAAACAGCACGACTCGCGGCACGGTCATGTCTCACAGACGGAGAGCACAGCGGAACTGGATATAACTGGATATAACACAGCGGAACTCTGTCAGACGGATCTGGATTTAACCGGATCGAGCTGCACTGTACTAGTCACTCAGAACGGGGAAGAGCTGGACAGATGTGCTGTCTGGCCCTGTTCAGCCCCTTTTATACCCACTGCCCGACCAGATTGAGCGCTTTCAGCTCACGGCGTTGGTCGATGGGTGAAGCGTGGGTAGCTTTGGAGCGGCGCCATTGGCTGAGTGTCAGAATGGAGCAGCACGATTGGTCGAGCGGCAGAATGGAGCAGCGCGATTGGTCGAGCGTCAGCAGCGGAGCGGCACCATTGGCGGCACAGAGTTGGGTGGAGCAAACTCCAAGGCCTATTTTAACATGTTAACTTGGGGGGGCAAATGGCCCCCAGTCAGAGAATGCCCCCCCCCCCAGTCACAGAAAACTTTGCCACCCTGAAAAAAAATACCCATAAAACTTAAAACTATGCTCCAGAATTGCCCTTCAGTCACAAAAATTTTGACACTTCTGGAGAAAAAAAATGACAAAATTAACAAACAAAATACTTTGATAGCTGTTGTATCTAAACCTTTAAAGAGCGAATATAGAACCTTTAATATTAGTTTTCAACAGGAGATTAGCCAGATTGTGGGTGTACTGAGAAAACCTCCAAATACTGAAATTTTTCCTTCCAAAAAACGACCTAGTTGCTGAGTTACAACGCAAAAACCGTTGGCATATTTGGGCAATTAAAAGGACAAAATATCGTGGGACGTTTCGCATACGTCAAAGAAGTTACGTCCAATGCCTTATTTTAACATGTAACTTGGGGGTAATTGCCCCCGCAATGAGTCGTCGTTTGCCCCCCAGCAAGACAAAAGTCTTGACTGGGGGGGGCAAAAACAGCACCCTTGATTAATCAATTTCGTTGTCATTTGTCACTTGATATGTATTAAAAAAATAGACATAACACTTATCTGTTAATGCATTCATGAAAATACAATGGTAAACTCCATTGTTTTTTCCTAAATGTAGCATTTCCCAGCAAAGAAGTATCTTTAATTATTTCAAAATTTAATGAATTTTAATTATATTTGAACAATTACTCATTTAACGTCAGAAGGAGATCGGAAGTTGTTGGACCAAAATGTCGACACCCCAAATTTGGAGTGATGGGGGGAGGGGGAAACCAGTTTGCTTTTCCCCCCCTCCTATAAGAGTTATATTAAAAATCCTGCGTAATCTTGAGGTCCGTAGCGATCTTGGGGAAACCGGCCCCCTGCCCCTCGGATTTGCGACGGCCATGGTTAGGACAGGAATATTTCCATTTTAATGCTCACATATATTATTTTTTCAGGAAGTCACGTTGTGGCATGCGATTGATTATCCATCTTCTTTCCTCCTAGACTCCTTGCGTTTGAAGGAAGGTGAAATTTGTGTTTACTAAAAATGTTGCTTTTGTGTAATCTTACACAAAAGCGCCGTGCCGGGGAGGGAGTGACGTTTAGGCGCCCCTTTAAGTTTTTCGAGGATAGCGAAAAATCGTTTGGCGCAAGCGTTCGCAAAATTTGGCACAGCTGTTGGGGCATCCAATTACCCACATTATTGTAAAGGTTTGACCTCGAAGTCATCCTCAGCTCAGGTCACCACGTCACGTCACGTGACCTTATCTCAAACAAATTGTTGTGTCGTGGCCGATTTAGCAACAAAGTTTGGTCGGGGAGAGATTTGAACCTTACAGGATTTCCTAAGACCCATAAATACTTACAATTAATCAAATATCTCTTGATTTATTTAACGCTGGATGTAAAGGTCAGGTCCAATTTCGTGACTATTAAAGTCAATGGGAAAATATACCAATATTGCTCCCTATTACAGAGAATTTGCATTAGATCAAGTCAATTATTGCGTAATGTCATTGCGATTTTAGCTAATTATTGATGACCCAGGTGCAATTGTTGCTTCATGACCACGTGCAAAGGTCAATAAGTCATCTAACCGTCCACAAGCACCTGTTTGTCAAAACTTTGACGTAATAAAGAATCATAGGCTTAGGAACGCAGGCGTGGGGGGGCCCATGGCCTCATCACTTTTTTGTCCATTTTTGTAAACCTAAAATTTAACAACTTTACTATTATTAACATTTCAAAAGCGCAACAGATTCACGTAAACGAAAATTAGATCAAATTAAACATAGAAATCCCGCGAAGGGGATTGAGTCCGATCAAGACGAGAGCGAAGTTTGCTGGCCCCCTCACTTTTCCGTCCGTTCCTACGCTCAGATAAAGATAATGACGTCGACAATGGCACCACTGTGCTTGTGTCTCGTCGGCCGCATCACCCCATATTGATGACCAACATTGGGTTACATGAAATGTCCCTATCACTGGGTCCAAAATTTTGAATTTTGACCTAACCCGGTCACCATAATATGATCTTAAGTGTCTTTATGAGACAAACACGATGGCTTAAAAATTAGCTCTCCATCTTCAACCGATATAAGAAGTTATTTACGAAAAACTTGTTTTCAGAAAATGCCATCGTGACATTTGGTGACCTCTAAAAGCTGAAATATGACTTTTGAGCTTAACCTTGAGGCACCAAGTGCGATTTGCATTTTTCATGAGCTGTCGATCATTCTTTTTTTCCGTTTGTTTCTAAGCTTATTATAGGTCCCCGAGATATTTGGGGTTTTCTTGGAAGCAAAAACCTATGCTTGAAAATTCTATCTTTGATGATCTGTGGTGACCTGAGTGTTGACCTGAGCCCCAAAACGACTCAATAGTTAGGCATGATTTGTTGGCGTGCTATCGAACCCATTTTGTTATGTTAATTATTTATTTCCGTCTACTCTCCATAAAGACGAGTTAACAGGGGCGTTAGAGCGCACTCCCGCCACGGTGAAGTTGGCGCCGAGCACCGAGGTGCGCTTGTTAGTGCTTTCTTTTCTCTGCAAGGTTTAAACTAGAATGTTTACTTGATTTCAAAATAGAGGACCAGGCCTCGGGAATGTTGGACCAGAGACTCGGAGCGGAAATTGGGCCATTAGCCCATTGCCTACCTTCGATCGCAATTTTCCCATTTTGGTTTGGTCATTTTATTATTTAGGGGAAAGTAAGTACAAGTCTGTTGAAAAAACATGACCTGATCCGGAAGGGACCAGTCAAGGTCAAGTAAAAAGGTCGCATTTCACAAGGAAAACCAAAAGTCTCTACAAGCATTGGTAGTCGTTTGCTATAGGCCTGGTTAGGGCCAAAGCCCACCAATAATTTTTTCACATTTTAACATTAAGGCCATGGCGGTGCATGGTAGAATGGCTGTAGAATATCTAAAGTTATCATTGGGAAGCCCTGCCAATCATTTTCAGAAGAACATTTCGCCCCTGTCTACAAGTCAAACACAATGGTAAACATCACATTTGCTCTTATATTGATTCGGTAAAAAAATATTGGAAAGAAAAATGACGCATGACATTCGGTCCGTGCGATCCTCGTAAGGTCCAGGTCAACAAAGTCCTACGAATCTTTATATTGCCGTTTTCTACGATGGATTAATTTTGCGCGAAATGTTTTTAAAATCATTTTAAATGGTTACAAAATGTTTAGTAGTGGCCGTTTCACGATGGACTAATTCGCGAGATAATGTTTTTTTAAACCCTCGCCCTATGGTCCGTAGAGCGAATTTTTTCTGCAAATTCGTCCATATGAAACGGCTACTACTAAGACCATTTTAAAACATTCCGCGCAAAAATAATCATCGTGAAAAATGGCTATTTACTATTTAGCAAAAAGTTCGTGAGTCTGGTGAAATGTTTGCACATTTATCCATTTCCTGTGGATTTAAAGGTATGCACTTTCATGTTTTCCAATGACTTATAATTGGTTGATCTCAAAATCGTCTTCATCTTACTTCTTAGATCGCCGAACGTAAATCATACGAAATAGCAGAATTGTATGTATTTACCCGCGCCGGGCCGGTGCTCGGCGCCACCTTCCTCGGGCCGGGGGTGTTTCGACACCCCCCTTCTAACTCGGCTCCTATGGGAACCTAGACAGTAAACCCAAAAAACCACCATCGAGAGCTCGTCAAAAAGGGATTTGAAAAACTATTTCAGTTGAAAAATTTTCTCAGGTTCAAATAATATTAGAGTCACCAGAGGTCATCCAAAGTCAAATTTTCTCAATTTTTCCGATTTAGGGACATTAGCTCCAGATTATCCCCAAATATCTCCTGAAACTTGATAGCAGGAGAACAAGTAAGAAGCATTAGATAGAATATTGGATTTGCAATCGCACTTATGTCCTCAAATTTGAGCTCACGATCATAGTTTAGGCTCAGAGGTCATTTCAAATGTCACAAAATGCCAGTTTTTGGTAAAATATGTTTTCCTGAATAGCATTTTTATCTAAAAATAACACATAAATGATTTTTTTTTAACACTATCGTGTCCTCTCGTCAAGACGCTTTGGAAACATATACATTGATGACTTCGTAAGGTCAACTTCAAAATTTGACCTAGGATCAAGGTCATTGGTGACCCAGAAGGTCATGTTGCATATGGGCGACGCGGGACAGACGATACCAAATTACAGTGGTGTCCCGCTCGTTCTCTATTTCTTCATATATTCAGAAGTTATTAGCAAAATCCGATTACTGATGACCTCAGATTGACCTCAGATACCTTGTAGGAGATCTTTTAGAAAACAATCGCACCTAGGCATTCAGAATGAGCTAAAAAAAACATGATTCTGGAAATTAATCAGCATGATCCAATGCATACTTTCAGATAAGGAAGATCTGTTATTTTCCCATCCACTTATAAGGGGAGGTCAGGTATTGACCTGACCTTAGGTCACCGATATAAAAAATCGAGATATACAAAAACTTAGATAGTCATGCTGCTTTATTGGAAAACCCTGTAAGTACGAAACCAATTGCTAAAAACTGTGGGCTTTGGTTGGAAACCGCAAACCGTTTCGGATGGGTCACTTGACCTAAGCCTGGTGACCTGAACCTGACAATGACCCTATTGCCAAACTTTTTGGAAAGCTGTACAAAAGCATGATCGAACAGGTACTCAAAATTGGCGGCGCTACGCGCCGCTCGTTTTTCCCGATATCCAAGAAAAAACCTGAGGGGGTGTTCTAAACACCCCCGAGCCGGCGCCGCAGCCGAGGCCCGGCGCGGTATAAACCTTGATAAGATCCTGTGTGTTCCAACTGAAAAATAAAAAAAAACAATCTGGGCTGCGGCACGACCTTGCATTTTTTAGGGTGGATCACTAGACTTGAGCTATGGCTAGTGGACCTGACCTCTTATAGGAGACCCGAGGTCTAACATTGATTAGGATTAGGGCAATTGATAGGCAAAAATTTGTGCCAAAAATGGTGGCGCGAAATATCGTCATTTTCCGCTATTTCCGAAAAATATAAGGGTAGCCTTCCATCTCTTCCGCCCCCTAGGCTGTTGTTGCGAGTGTCAACGTCTGCCACAACATATTTGCCCCCCCTCCCCCCTTCAAAGCCTAAAAATACTGGCGAAGTCATTGTATTGATCTTTATACCTTAAAAGAATTAGAATAAAACAAAAACCTTGAGTTCCTTTCGGTCGTTTACAGTCTTGCTGCACAATTGCACAAGCCACCTGCCTCACGAGTTGGATCAAAATGGCCACAACCATGGGATAAGTCAGCAAAAGTAACATTTCATTTTCGTTTGTAATTTGTTAAGCATAAACGCGGGGCTTATGAAAAATTGTTGGTTTCTTAAATTAGGAAAGGTCAATTGTTTGTCCCTCCATCGTGTTAGGAATCTGGCTTCGATGCCAAACATGATCAACTGGAATTTTCCATCTGAAGCATGCTGTACGTCTTTTTGCCTTGGTGTGTTATGTTTGGATCTCATCTTGCCCCCCAGTGGTTTTCCCTTAAAATAGGCCCTGGCAAACTCGTTTTAGTTGTTTCTGATGTCATCAGGTGTACAACAATCCCGTGATCGGTCACATCGGTCCGCATTTTTAGAAATATTATTTTTGCAGGTCAGTTTTTCATGGTTTGACGCTTCGGGAAAAAGGACACACCTGCTTTCATTGGAACAATCTCTAATTTCTAAAACATATGTATATCTACGTACGGCAAATAACTGAAAATGTAAAAAATACACTTCTGCTTTCAGAGCATTCCATGTCAAATTGTTGAAAAACAGACCATTTTTTATTTTCACCTCACCCCTTCGATTTTCTTGAAAATTTGTGGACTTGCACTATGCGTTAAGTTATAACATGAAGAATACAAAATGACCATAAATCACTGAGAAAGAGGTTATTGAACTTTGAGCTGACCCCATTGCATTCCAAAGTTGAAGAGCCTTTAACTTTGAAAGCTTGTGTCTCAGTCTCACGCAAAAAAATGCATGCAATAGGCAATGGGTTCAAATCTAGGTTTTGCACGTAAAACAGTGGTCAACGACTATAAAGCTGCCTTAACCTCGTACTGTATTTAAATTTGATTAGAAAATCATCACGCGACCTCAGATTTTGCTCATTTTTACTCATAGGTAACATTGCCCAATATGTCCTCTACAAACGGCAGACAAAAGTATATGTTGTATTGGCTATGTTTTATTGACTATGTTGTATTGGCTATGTTGTATTGGCTAGTTTGTATTGGTATGTTGTATGTTGTATTGGCTATGTTGTATTGGCTAATGGCTATGTTGTATTGTTGTAGAGCCTTGACAAGTCGGTTTTCCAGGTCATGCCAGGATATGTATCAAGTATTAGCTATGTTGTATTGTTGTATAGCCTTATGACAAGCCAGTTTTCCAGGTCATGTCAGGTTACGTGTCAAGGTCACTCGTGATCTGCGTGACATCCTACATACTTGAAAACATCACAAATGCATTGGGTAGCTGCTGAGTTTTCAAACGTTACCCATATTGGCTATGCTTTAACGTGTTATGAGAAGTCAGTACTCTAGGTCAAGTAAGGTAACGTGTCAAGGTCACACATGACCTATTTGCCGTTCCACTTGATCAAAAACACAACTTTTTTGATTGCTTTGTCTTTGAACTTTCAGCTAATACCCATTTCGGCATATTTTACAGATATAATGGAAATCACTACCCTAGGGTCAGTTTTCTGAGTTCAGAGGCCGTTCTTATAAAAAATCGAGTCGCTGGCTCGATTTGGTAAATTTCATGTGCTCATAACTTGGCGCAGGAGAATGTAGGTCGAATAGTGCCTCAGATTTGTAGCAGCAAAGCCAAATACAATGTTGGTATCCTATATTGTGCCCAAAACATAGGAAATATCCAGTCCTGAAGTAATTCTTTAAAAAAAAAAAAAAAAAAAAAAAAACGAGGCCGGTGGCTTCATGTTTTATAAGAAGGGTCTCAGGTCACGCGACAGCGCTGATTTTAAGTATCGTTTTCTTCTTAACTTATTAATTGCCCACTTCAATTTGTTTCCAGTTTGTAGAGAACATATTGTGTAATGTTATATTAAAAAAGAGCAAAATCAGGTGTTGTGATTTTTGCTATTCAAATTTTAAGATTCCAGTTCAAAGTCAAATCATGCAAAGGTCGTTGACCTTAAATATTGTATGCGTAAATTATAGTTGATCCAATTGCGTATTATACCAACATGCATTTTGATTTGTGTGACTGGAACAAATCTTACGAAGTTATTGGCTGTTGAACTTTGGGATGTAATGGTGTCAAACCAAAGTTCAATGACCTTTAGCTCAGTGACCCCAGGTCGAATTTTCCTTTTAAGGCACCTGGACCTGACATTGTTTTGTCATAAGTTGACATGCANCGTAAACATTATTGCGTTATCTTTATTAGGTAAGAAGTTATTTCCGAAAGTATGTTTTGCCAAAAAATCAGCATTTTGACTTCAATGACCTCTAGAGCCTAAACTATTGACCTGAGGTCAATTTTGAGAACCTGGGTGCGATAGCAAATTTGAATGGCTAGCGATTTTTTAACGTTTGTTTCTAGATAGCATAGTTTCCGAGATATTTTGGGGTTTCTGGAGCCGAATGGTCAACTAAAACTGGAAAATTTGACCTTCGATGACCTCTGGTGACCTGAGTTTTGACGAATGAAAAAAGTCTGAAATAGTTTCGAAATGATTTTTGATAACGGTTCGAACAGTGTTTTTTTTATTCTACATGCCATAGGAGTCGAGTTAGAGGGGGTGTTCAACCCCCCCAGTCGGGCGAAGGAAATGCAGAGGCCCAGTGGGGCGCGGGTTAAAGGAGAAACGTCGGACCACCGGGAAACGACCTACTATGGGTGCTGGGTGGCAAATACACAACGCCTCACTAGCATAGCATTCACAGTTTGTCCCGCACATACCTGACGGCCCTCTGTGTCATCCCGCTAAAAAAATGCTCGTGAGCGCGCGCACACTTGTCCCAGGTGACGCCGCTGGACTTTGTTGGTGAGAAGCCCCGATGTGCCACCGCCTGGGGCATGACCAGTTTTCATCCGTGCAACTACCAATGCCTATTTTAACATGTTAACTGGGGGGGGGCTAAATGCCCCCGCAGTGAGCCGTTTTGCCCCCCCCCAGTCAAGACAATATGTCTTGACTGGGGGGGGGGGAAACGGCACCGTGATTTAATCAATTTCGTGTAATTTGTCACTTGATATGTATTAAAATCAAATAAATATAACTACTTATATGTTAATGAATTTATGAAAATACAATGGTAAATTCCATGTTTTTCCTAAATGTAGCATTTCCCAGCAAAGAAGTAGGTATCTTTAAATTATTTCCGAAATTTTACGAAATTGTAATATACTTTTAACAATTACTCATTTAACGTCAGGAATAGGGGAGATCGTGGGGTTGTTGGACCAGAAACGTCGACAACCAAATTTTGGAGTGGGTGGGGGGCAGCCAATTGCCTTTTCCCCCGCTCCTATAGGGGTTATATTAAAATCCTGCTAATCTTGAGGTCCGTAGCGATCTTGGGGAACCGGCCCCCTGGCCCTCTTGGTTGGCGACGGCCATGGTTGGGACAGGGGAGATATTTCCATAATGCTTCACATATATATTTTTGCAGGAGTCACTGTTGTGCATGACCGATTGATTATCCTACTCTTCTTTCCTCCTCAAGACTACCTTGCGTTTCGAGGAAGGTGAAATTTTGTGTTACTAAAAATGTGCTTACGTGTATCTTACACAAATGCGCTGTTTTTTTCGGGGAGGGAGGGACGTTCAGTCGAATCCCTTATATTATATTGACAATATATAAAATATTTTGAATTAATTTGCGTTTCAGAAAATACATAAAAACAGTGGGTTAGGTAACCTGCAACTAGTCCATTACCCACATTATGTAAAATGGTTTGACCTCGAGTCATCTCAGCTCAGGTCACCACGTCACGTCACGTGACCTTATCTCAAACAAATATTGATGGTCGTGCCGAAGCAACAAAGTTTGTCGGAGAGATTTAAACCTTACAGGATTTCCTAAGACCATAAGTACCTACAATAATTCAAAGATCTCTGAATTTTTAACGCTGATCTAAGGTCAGGTCAATTTCGTGACCTATCAGAGTCAATGTGAAAATATACAAATGCTCCCTATTCAGAGAATTTGCATTAGATCAGGTCAATTATTTCGTACTGTCCATGCCTATTTTAGCTAATTATTGATGACCCAGGTGCAATTGTTGCTCAGTGACCACTGCAAGGTCAACTGAAGTCATCTGAAGTCACAAGCACCCATGGGTATAACTTTGTATGTGGTCGGTGTGGAAGACTCCACACCAACTTGAAAGTTGGTGTGGAAAATCCACACCAACTTATTGTAGAAGAAATGCCATTTTGATCATCCAATAGTGTTTTTTGGTGCCATGTGTACATTTAGACTGTCCGTTTAAATATAACAATTTATTTTTGCACCGTTTCAAAGAAGAGTGGACGAAATTCGGGAAATCAAAATTAAAAATAAGATGACATCAATGACAATCCACACCAACTTTGAAAACGTTTCTACGCCCATGCAAGCACCCGTTTGTCAAAACCTTTGACGTAATAAAGATCATAGGCTTAGGAACGCAGGGGGCCGTGGGGGCCATGGCTTCCTCACTTTTTGTCCATTTTGTAAGCTAAAATTAACAACTTCAGTTCGTTATAACCATTCAAAAGCGCAACAGATTCACGTTGACGAAAATAGATATAATAAACATAGAATTCCCGCGAAGGGGGATTGAGTTCCGATCAAGACGAGAGCGAAGCTTCGCTGGCCCCCTCACCTTTTGTCCTGTTCCTACGCTCATGATAAAGGTAATGACGTGCAAATGGCACCACTGTGCTTGTCTCGTCGAGCGGCATCACCTCATATTGATGATCCACCTGGGTTACAAAATGTCCCTAACCTGAGGTCAAATTGTGAATTTGACCTAACCCGGTCACCATAATATGATCTTATGTGTCTTTATGAGACAAACACGATGGTTTAAAAATTAGTTCTCCATGTTCAACCGATATAAGAAGTTATTTACGAAAAACTTGTTTTCAGAAAAATGCCATCGTGGACATTTGGTGAACTCTAAACGCCTGAATAATTGAGCTGAGCTTAACCTTGAGGGCCAGTGGGCGATTGCATTTTTCATGAGCTGTCGATCAATTTTTCCGTTTGTTTCTAAGAATTAATAGGTCCCGAGATATTTGGGTGTTCTGGAGCAAATCCTATGCTTTGGAAAATTCGATCTTGAATTGACCCTCTGGTGAACCTGAGTTTTGACCTGAGCCCCAAAACGACTAAATAGTTTTGGCATGATTTGTGGCGTGCTATCGAGCATTTTTTTATTATTCCGTCTACTCTCCATAAGAGACGAGTTAGAAGGGGGCGTTTAGACGCCTCCGCCACGGTAAAGGTGGCGCCGAGCACCTGCAGGGCGCTTGTTAAGTGTTTTTCTTTCTCTGCAAGGTTTAACTATGAATGTTTTGATTTGATTTATAAATAGAGACCAGCCCTCGGGATTGGTTGGACCAGAGGACTTCGGAGCGAATTGGGCCATAGCCCAATCTACCTCGATCGCATTTTTCCCCATTTTGGTTTGGTCAGTTTTATTATTTAGGGAAATTAAGACAAGTCTGCGAAAAAAGATGGCCTCCTGGTCCGAGGACAGGTCAAGGTCAAGTCAAGACCGCATTTCACAACGAATAAAATGTCTCTACAAGTTAAACACAATGGTAAACATCACATTGCTCTATATTGATTCGGTAAAAAGTTATGGAAAAAATGACGCAAAACTTCTGGGTCCTGCGACCACGTGAAGGTCGCAGGTCAACAATGTCATATGAATATTTTTATAAGCCGTTTTCACGATGGATTATTTTGCGAGAAATGTTTTAAAACATTTAAAAAAATGTTTTAGTGGTAGCCGTTTTCACGATGGACTAATTCGCGATAAATGTTTTAACCCTCGCCCTATGGTCCCGTAAGAGAGGGCGTTAAAACACTTTTTTTCTTCGCAAATTAGTCCATCGTTGAAAAACCTACTACTAGACATTTCCAAAACATTAAAAAAAAATGCTCCCGCAAAATAATTCATCGTAAAAACGCTATTACATTAGCAAAAAGGCTCGTGAGTCTGTGCAATTTTGCACATTTATCCATTTCCTGTGGATTTATATGCACTTTCATGTTTTCCAATGACTTATAATTGGTTGGTCTCAAGATCGTCTTCATCTTACTTCTTAGATCGCCGGACATGAATCATCCGAAATAGCAGAATTGTAAGTATGTATAACCTGATAAGATCCTGTGAGTTTCCATCTGCTTTGTAAAACAATCTGGCTGCGGCACGACCTTGCATTTTTATAGGTGGGATCAATAGACTTGACCTAGTGGCTAGTGACCTGACCTTAGGAGACCCGATGTCTAACATTGATAAGGATTAGGGCAATGGATAGGCAAAAATTTGTGTCAAAAATGGCGGCGCGGAATGTCGTCGTTTTCCGCTATTTCCGAAAAATATAAGGGTAGCCTTCCATCCCTTCCGCCCACTAGGCTGTTGTTGCGAGTGTCAACGTCTGCCACACAGATTTGTCCCCCCCCCTTCAAGCCTAAAATCCTGGCGAAGCCATTGTATTGATGTATACCTAAAGAATTAGAATAGCAAACCTTGAGTTCCTTTGGTCTCTACATGTTTTGCATGCACAAATTGCACAACCTGCCTCACGAGTTGGATCAAATTGCCACAACCATGCGATAAGTTTCACCAATGCTAACATTTTCATTTCGTTAAATTTTAAGCATTAAACGTGGCTTATGAAAAATGTGTTGCTTACTAAATTAGGAAAGTTAATTTGTTGTCTTTTCCAGTCGTGTTAGGGCTCTGGCTCGATGCCAACACGATTAACTGGAATTTCCCATCAGAGTCATGCTTACGTCTTTTTGCCTTGGTGTGTTATGTTTGGATCTCATCTTGCCCCCCCCCCAGTGGTTTTCCCTTAAAATAGGCCCTGGCAACTACAGCGTGCACCAGCTGGTCGGCCGCGCAAAGCTCCGGCCCGTTCCACCTTATGATGAGCTCCATGGCCCCATGTGTGTGCGTCAGATGCCTGCGCATACCGAACACCTCCTTTACGACACTCGCCATGCTTTCGACAACGCTCTCAGGAGGACTTAACAGCCAGAGCCGGACGACCAAGTCCACGTAGGGTTTTGCCGCAGCACTTTTGGAGAGCATGAGGTACTTGAGGAGCTCCTGGTTAGTTTTAAACTTTAGAGCTGCGTCTGAGTGGAGCTCATCATAGGTGGCTAGGATGCTCTCTATGGAGCATGATCTTGGGATCAGACCTGACTTTTGCAGCCGCTCCGAGGCCTTTGACATGTCCACGGTGACGATGGTGAACTTTGCTGAGCGCAGTTGCAGCAGGTCTCCGACCAGACGCACGTCGTCGATGTTTCCAGCCAGCTTGGCGTTGTCTGAGCCATTCCGATTGCCCCTGATGTCGGCGCCGTTATCCCGCTGCAGACAGTGGTGGGCCAGCCGTTCGCAAAACGAGCGGATCTCCTCCAACTGCAAACACATCCATTAATGTCATCAACATACTAATCAGTATAACACACATTTATTAAATGTGTGCGCCCGGTATGAGCGAACATATCGCATTCAGAGAACAGTATCATCTACAATACATGAACCAATACAGCTAAAACAAAATACAGACGAGCATACACTGCACAATGCATATACATTACGCATGGACTAGCTTAATGTCATGCAAGAGGGGAAAATATTCAATAAACTTTTAAAATCAAAATACAAGTATTCTTTCGAACGATAGTGCACACTGCACATGTGGCTTAGGCTTACATATTTATAGTTTCCCAATGGATAATGACCGTCGGATACAGGAAAGGTTTATTATATAAATAATCATTCAGAAAACCATGTCTGGTGTAAAAATTAGCCGCAAAACCGATTTTCGAGACAATGTGACTCTGATATCCATTATTGAATGTTTGTTTATTAGGGTTTTTGGGCGCGCCGACAACTAAGGTCAATTTGCGCTCATCCATTATTGATTGCTCCGGACACATAAAGAGTATAACTATAGCAACGAGTAGATCGCCTTTTGATCCGCTAAAGCGCACATCCCATCGGTTTCACCAGCTTCCATTGACGTCCGTCTGATAAACCATGTACGTTACGTCTGTTCATATTTAGCTTGAATACAAATTGTATGTCACGTTCGTCAATGACGAAGGACGCAAACCAATAAGTGTGATATAACATATGCAATTTTAAACATGAAATTCGAACAATTTGATGCATTTTGCGCTGGATGGTATCAAGAGGACCCGCAATTACTAAGCAGACTAGATATAAAAAGCATGTCTGATTTGAGTGTACGTACCTGTTTTTGCATCTGTGCCAGGGACTCTGACATCTTGTCCAAGTTCGGCCAGAGCTCAGGGAACTCATCGGCGTTGTCGTTGAGCTCCCGGAGGATCGCAGCGGAGTCCTGGTGCTTCTTCCGAGAAGCAGCAGATACAGGGGTCTCCTTCGGCAGACTTCGACCCATCTGGCTCAGCGTGTCGGCGGCTGCCTTCAGCGTTTGCTGCCGTTCCCACGGGAGCTTCTGTACGTCTTGCACGTTCTTGCTACAACGCGACAGCACGCCGTAGATGTCGATAAGTGCAGCCAATCGTAGGCGAAACGGCACCGCTGAAATGACATGCTTACTGCTTAGTTATGGGCTGGCTTTCTCTCAGACGGCGACTCTTTCCATCGTTAGCACTTAGCACCGTTGAAATTAACCGCTATTAAAACTTATATTTTGACGGTAAATTTATTGAAATTCTGATGAGTATGACGATAATAAATATTTACCATATGCCGAGCAATGTAAAAGCGTTAGTGCGTGGAGTGTGGCATTTTCCTCATTATGCACTGGCATACCGCAGTACTCGCGACATATGGTAAAATACTTAATGAACTCTGCTGTGTATGTAGATTAGGCCATTTCACTTTTAGCGAAGTTCGTCGAATCACTTAGATCACCAGAAATTCCCGTTATTCTGTCAACTTCAAGACTTAAGGTGAAATTGTATCCACATCGATCAAAATTAAAGTCTGCCTCACGCGCCTTGAAGTTCTCGGTTTGTGTCATTTTTGGCAAAGAATTACGAATACCTATGGCAGAAACTATGAACGTCACGTTTCTTAAACCACCATTTTCGGATTATCCGTATGCTGTTCACTCACTCACTCACTCACTCACTCACTCACTCACTCACTCACTCACTCACTCACTCACTCACACTCACACTCACACTTCACACTCACACGACACTCACACGACACACTCACTTCACACCACTCACACTCACTCACACGTTCACTCACACTCACTCACACTCCACTCACAACTCACTCATCACTCACTCACACTTCACTCACATCACTCACAACTCACTCACACTCACTCACACCACTCACACGCACGCACACTCACTCACACTCACTCACACTCACTCACACTCACTTCTACACTCACTCACAACTCACTCACACTCAACTCACACTCACTCACCACTCACTCACAAACTCACTCACCACTCACTCACACTCACTCACACTCAACTACAACCACTCACTCACACCACTCAACTCCCACTCACACTCATCACACTCACTCAAACTCACTCACACTCACCTCACACTCACTCACACTCACCCACACTCAACTCACACTTCACTCACACTCACTCACACTCACTCACTCACACTCACTCACACTCCACTCCACACTCACTCACACTCAACTACACACTCCATCTTAACCAACACTCACTCACACTCACTCACACTCACTTCACACTCACCACACTCACTCACACTCACTCACTCACCACTCACTCACTCACCACTCAGCTCACTCTCCTTCATGTCATCTGTTCACCATCGTTATGAGGCATTGTCGCGAAGGCAGCAATTGGTCATTCGGGCGCCTTCAACTGCCTTGCAGAAGCCGCTTGATAACTGTGCTCGGACTTTGGTTTGCCAGCAAAGCTCTCTTCTAGCAGGCGTATTGCCCCGTTCAGCTACGTCGTTCGTCACCTTCACGGTCTCGACGAAGCCTTTCAAGATGTTGTACCCGGCATTCTGACTCCACTCCATTGGTGGCTTTTGCAGCCATTCATGGCACACGGAAGCTTCGTCGAACAGGAGCCGGGATGAGTCATGTCATCCACTAGGACAGCGAGCACTGTCGTTTCGTCAAGCAGTGCTCGCTGTTTGACAGGCAGTGCGCAAGTGTCTCGGTGTGTCTCGACCACAGGGTAGCTATGCCGCTGCGACCCCATTGGCAGAGTTGTCTAATGACGGTGGCCGTATTGGTACTCACAAGAGCAGTCGGCGGCCTGTGTAAGGATAGGCGGGCGGGCACCCAGGCTGACATTTTACAATATATTGAGCGAACTACTGTGGTAGCGCAAAATGGCTACACCACAATGTTCCAAATTGAATTAAAAAAATCTAGGCATTTTTTCGCTGAAAAAATGAAAAAGTCCTAGAATCATTCTGCATTCCAATTTGAACATTGGTGGTAGTCATTTTGCTCTACGATTAGTTAGTTCCTCAATATGATTGTAAAATGTCAGGCCTGGAGCCCGCCCCTACCTTTAACACAGGCCGCTCCGACTTCTCTTGTGTATCACCAATATATGGCCGCCGTCATTAGACAATATCCGGCCAATATGCGCCTCCATTCTCTAAGAGTCTATGGTCTCACTATGACACATCGCACCGCATCGGAACCGTAAAACCGGGCAAGGATCGCACGATCATTGTGCGTTTCAACTCTTTCAAGACGCGACAAGAGCTATATAACGCCCGGAAAGACCTCAGAAAGCCACGCCCCGTTCCGGGATCGAGCGTCTCAGCCGAAACCGCCAGCAAAGTCTTCATCTCAGACAACCTGACTCGCGCCAATCAATTTTTGCTTTACCAAGCACGTCAGCTGAAAAAAGCAAACAAGATCTCGGCGGCGTGGTCCGATGTCGGACGCCTGAAGATCCGTGTCAGGGAGAACGGCCCGACCAAGATCATCAAGTCCCTGGACGACCTTGAGAAGCACGCCGGCGTGCTGCCGCGGGATCAAGCGGCGGACACGGCTGCGCCAGAGGTAGCCGACGGGGACGACGCGGGACGTCGTGTAACCAGGCAGCAGCGGAACAGGGGTGCCAAGTGATTCGTGACGCTACTTTGCCTGTGGATCTGCGCCGCCTCTGTTGGACGCCATGTTTTGCGCGCCTGGCGCCGCCCTTGGCACGGTGGGTCGGTCCAAACCGGTCAGGGTCAACCGAGGCC